>PTFA01000179.1:4908-40895 GCA_003342895.1 Casuarius casuarius
TGCCCTCGCAGCGACCCACCGGTGGGCAAAGGGGAGCCCCAGCTGCCTCCGCTCCCCCCAGCACCCTCGGGTGCTGCCAGCCCTCGCGGGCGCCCGGCCGCGCAGGCGGGTCCCCCCGAGCCGAGGGGCTCCCGCGGGGGGCCGGGGCGCCCGCCGTGCCGCGGGGGGGCCGCCGAGGAGCGCCGCGGCCTGGGAAGCTCGGGCGCGCGCCGGGCCCGCGGCCAGGACCGCGGCTGTGTTTGTTGTTGTTGTGTAATTCCAGCGCTTTGGCCATGGTTTGCGGGGGGGGGGATTATTTCCCACCCCCCCTTCCCGACCGGAGCAGCGGCCTGCGGCTTCGCGACGCCCCGTTGCCAGCGGCGCCGTCTCCGTGCGGCCGGCGAGGGATGCTCGGGGCGGCCCCCGGCGCGGCCGAGCTTCGCCATTGCTGCCCGAGCCGCCGGGCTGCCGCTCGCCCCCCGTGTAGCTGGCAGCGGCCCCGTTCCACATATATATATTTATTTTTTTTCAATACCCTTTCCCTCGCGATGGCTCTGCGGCTCCCACCGCGGCGCGGGGAAGAGGCTGCGTTCGCGAGCGACCGCGTGATCGCTCCTATTTATTTTTTTATTTTATTATTTTTGTTTTGCCTTGTATCCGTGCCAGGCTTGCTTTGCTTTAAAAATGACCGGAGGAGCTTGTAAAACTCGCCCTGGGCAGAGGCGGAGGCCGGGAGCAGGCCCGAGGCCACGGTGATGGGCGGGCGGGCTCTGTGTTCCTGGCGCCCCGCGTGATGCTTGAGCCCGCAAAGCGGCCGAGAAACTGGGGGCCTCGGTCGCGTCCGAGTGCGGAGCGCTTTGCCGCCGTCCTGATGCGCTCCACGCTGGGCCGTGAGCTCTTGCACCCCCGAATTTAAGCGGTCGATGCCGTTGGGGCCGCGGCGTGACGTGCCGCCGTGTGCGTTGCTACTGCAAGGACCGTAGGCTTCCCCGCTCCGGTTTTTGGGGGCAACCTGGATCTTACTCCCCCTCGTTAGCGTTAGCGCCTGTCGCGGCGGCGGCGTTCCTTGCGGCACCTTTTTCCCGACAGTTTTTGGAAAAGCGGGTGATGGAGGCCGTGGGAATCTGCGGTTGGCCGGTCCGGAGGGCGCGGATGAGCTTTGGGAAAACGCCTTCGCCTGGCCGCATCCGGCTGTGAGGGGGCCGCAGCGCGCATCTCCGCGGGGCGAAGGGGAACTGAGAAGCGGCCGCAAAACGTTTTGCGGATGCTCTCTGCAAAGCGCCGGGCGCTGGGGCTGTTTCCTCTCCGCCGCCTGGGTCTTACCGGGGTTTTGCACCCTTCGCAGGCGGAAGAGCAAGCACGGGGCCGTTCCCAGAGCAGAAACAGCCCTGCAAATTTTCCAGAAATGTCTGAACGCAGATTTTTTATTTTTCCAATGGGGAAGAAAACGGGCGCTCGCAGCCTTATGGAAAACGATGCTTCGAGGTGCCCAAATGGCCTGGCAGCGATCGGCACCGTGCCGCTGGGGTGTGCGGGCAGAAAAGGGGGAGGGTTTTGTCAATTAGTGGGCTTTGGGGTTTATTTTTCCCACCCCGTGGTCCTTTCCGGGATGCACGCTCCGCCTCGGGGCGGATGGAGCAGCCCGAATGCTTCGTCCCCAAATTGTGCATAAATCCCACGCTCGCGGGCCAGCTCCTGGACGGGCTGCGGTCCCCGGTTCGACCTGGTTTTCGCCGCCAGCGAGGGTCTCCCAAAACCCACCCCATCCCCGAGCCGCCGAGGGGAAGGAAGAGCCGGGAGCCATCGCCACGGAGGAGTGGCGATGGCCAAGCTGGCTCGGGCCGAGGAGCCTTCGGCCTCGCGGGCCAACGCCACCCTCCCGCCCTGGCGGTGCCTGGTGAGAGCGGGAGGAAGCAAAAAAGGCCGGAGAGGAGCACGGCTGTGCGAGGGGTTTTGCAGGCAAGGGCGCTCCGCTTCGCTTGCACAGCTCGGCCCGTTTCCCTTCCTCCCCTTTCATTTTCCTGGGGGGGTGGCGGGCAGATGCAGGCGCGCGGGAAGGAAACCCCCGGGCCGCCAGGCGGGAGCATCTCTCCCGCAGCCCCAGCGGGTGCCGAGCCCCGCGCCGGCCCCTCGCGCTGCAGGGCGGTTGCCGCGCTGGGCAGGGCCTGCGGCGAGTTGCTCAGGTCTCAGCCGCTCGCCGGCGAGGCGGCGCCGCTCCCCTTCGGGGCTGCCGGGGCATTTCTTGTTGCGCGATATCCGCCGTCCTTGGCAGCCGAGTGATAGAGGAGCGCCGCGGCGTCCTTGGCCGGTTTTAGCGTGCCTCCCTCCCTCGGCGCTTGGCCCCGAGGCTATTTTTAGGCCGGACGGAAATCGGTGCGAACCGACCCGTTTCCAGGCCCGTCCCGTACCCGAGTGCTGCGGTTCCCACCGGCTGGCGGGACGCGGCACCCGGCTCGCCAGCGCCTGCCCTGCAGCCCTGCAGCTCCCGTGGGAGCTTACGGTGCAGAAAGGGTCTGGGAGCTGCACGGGGTGGTTTTGGGTCCCGTAACGGCAGCAAGGGCGCTGGGAAGTGGAGCGGTTTAGGATTGCACGGGAGCACGGCTGATCCCAATCGCGTTTTGCATTTTGCTGGCTCACGGTCAAATCCAAGGTGCGGCTGGTTTTTATAGCCGTTTCCCAGCACGCAGGCGTGGGAACCCGCCGCGAAGGCCGCGCTGAGATAGGGCTGGTGTGCCGGCTCGGATCCGAGCTGGGCGCAGCTCCGCGGCCCCAAACCCGGCTCTGCCGAGCTGGGGGAGGCCGTCCGTGGCGCCGCGGCCGGCGGAGGTTATCGCTGCGGTGCCTGCAGGAGGAGGAGGAGGAGGAGAGGCCAGGGCCGCGCCGCTGAAGCTTGCAGCTTGCAAAGTGACAGCTGGGAAATGCGAGGCTCCGCGGGCTCGTTGCTGCCGCGGGCTCGCCGCTCCTGCAGGCTCGTGTTCACGCCGTTCGCGCGTGGCTCCGGGCGGTTCTGCGTGCAGGGCGCGCCGCGGGCAAGGCCCCGAACAGCGGCGTCCCTCCTTCCTTCGCACGCCCCGGAGTGGGTTCCTTCAAAGCCGCCGAAGGGATTTCATCTTCCAGGTTCTGCCCAAAGCTGGTGGCACCGATGCTGGCAGCGCCTCGCGTTGGGTGTTTGCAGTGTTTTGGGAGTAGCGTTCGCTTAACCTGGAGGGCAGGTTGTCTTGGCGAGCACCTCTGTTGCGTCTGCATGCGTGGGGGGCTCCGTCCACCCCCAGCTCCCGCGCTGCTGCTGGGACAGTGCTTTTCCTCGGGAGAGGAGAGGCCATGAGTGAGTCTTGGCTAGAGGCAAAGCGGCTTTTAGCAGAGATCTTCTGCTCTGGGGCTGAAGAAGGGAGCAGCTCGCTTCCCAGCTCCCGGCGGCATGAGGGGGCCACGTGCTGCGGGGTGGCTGGTGGGGTGAGCGTGCATGGGGGGAACATGCACGAGATGGATGTGCACAGGGGTGAGTGTGCCCGGGGATGGGCATGCACAGGGATGGACGTGCATGGGGTGAGTGTGCACGAGGATGGACGTGCACAGGGGTGAGTGTGCACGAGGAGGCACGTGCCCAGGGATGGATGTGCACAGGGGTGAGTGTGCACAAGGATGCACGTGCCCGTGGATGGACATGCACGGGGTGAGTGTGCATGAGGATGGGCATGCACAGGGATGGATGTGCACAGGGATGGGCGTGCACAAGGATGCCCATGCCCAGGGATGCACGTGCACAGGGGTGAGTGTGCCCAGGGATGCACGTGCACAGGGGTGAGTGTGCCCGGGGATGCACGTGCCCAGTGATGGACATGCACGGGGTGAGCAGGCACAGAGGTGAACATGCCCGGGGATGCATGTGCCCAGGGATGGACATGCACACGGGTGAGTGTGCCCGGGGATGGGCACGCACAGAGATGCGTGCGCACAGGGGTGAGCGTGCCCGGGGATGCACGTGCCTGGGGATGGACATGCCCAGGGAGGAGCATGCCCAAGGATGGGCATGCACAGGGGTGAGCATGCCCATGGATGCGCGTGCCCGCAGACGGATGTGCACAGGGGTGAGTGCGCCCGGGGATGCGCGTGCCCGCAGACGGATGCGCGCAGGGGTGAGTGCGCCCGGGGATGCGCGTGCCCGCAGACGGATGCGCACAGGGGTGAGTGCGCCCGGGGATGCGTGTGCCCGAGGATGCACGTGCCCACAGAAGGACGTGCGCGGCACAGGCGCTGGAGCCGCTGGTGCAGCAGGGCTGGGCTCAGCTGAAGCTGGAGCCGAGCGGGTGCCGAGGTGCCGCCGCAGGCGCTGGGGCCGGGTGGGCTCCGTGCCGGTGAAGCCTTCGCGCCCTGCTTTCTCGCAGGGCGAGCATTCGCCACGCGATGCAGCTGCAGGGTAGAAATCCGAATGTTGCATTCTGGCAACCGGAGCCGCGCTTGGGAAGCAGACAGCTTACTGGAGCTACCGGGGTCAATGCGCAATTTTATGTTGGAAGATTATGTCGTATTTATTTGGAAATCAAATTAATTTGCTTGATTGGTGTTGATTTCTGCCGGCAGCAATTAGTTTTTGGAGAAGCGCACGCCAAATTGTGGCTGCCTCCCCCACTTGTTTGCTTTTAACGCTGCCTATTAATTGGCCCTTTTCTCCCAGATGTTTGCAGGGACACAAGCGTCTGGATGATGACCGAGGCTGACGGCTGCCCAGATCTGTACCGAGGGGTGGAGGGGAAGGGGAGGAGCGTGCGTTCCTTCGCCAACGTGAAAGGATGGAGACATGAAAGGATGGAGCGTTGAAAGCCCGTTATCCCGTCCGCCTCTCCGAGGCGCCTCCCACGGGATGCACGCCGGCGGGTCGGCAGCAGGCAGCTCCCGCCATCCCTGCCGCACGGGGTGTCGTTTGCGGAGGCCGTGCTACCTGACTCTCCCTGAATAGGTTAAAAGGAAAAAAAAAAAAGATATTTTTCTTAAAACCGATGCCCAGAAGAGATGCTTTGCTGCCTCGCTTCGCCCCTCGGCACGGGGACCGCCTTCGGGTCTCTCGTGCCGCCCCGGCTCCGGAGCACCCTTGGGCACCCGGTGCACTGCCACTGCCCCCGCACCGGCGATGCTTTTATGGTAGGCATCGGCGTGATGAGTTTGCTCGTTGACCCATCTTAGGGAGCACCTCCCGCTCGGCCCTCTGCGGGCTTCCCGCCCGCTCGGGGTCGCTGGGACGGACGTTCGGGCTCAGGAGGCTGGTGCAAGCGGTATCGGGGACACGCCGCGGTTAAAGCTGCGCGGCTCTATGGGACCCCTGCTTCGGGCATCGGAGGCGCTTGGCTTGCCGCGAAGGCGCGTCCGCTTTCAGGCTGAGGCAGCGTCAGCGCGACAGATGCGACGGGGTTTCTCGGGCGGCGTTAGCAACGCTGGGCTGCGATGCAATCCCGCAGTAACGCGGCAGGACAGCGTTATTTTTCCCTTATAATCTTCACATATAAAAGCACCATCTGGAGTGGGTTTTTTTTCCCCTCTGTGTTTTCCTGTGTGCTTGGAGGTGCAATTTAGTTTTTACGCTTCTGGGTATTTTCTTTTTAAGGCCGAAGCTGATGTAGAGAGCCGGCGTGCGGCCACGTCCGCTCCCACACTGCTGCCTTGCTTCGTCTCCGCCTTCATCCTCCTCATCTGGGAGGAAGGGCCGCTGTTCAGAAATAAGGTGTATAAGACATTCCTTTAAATCCTTTTTTTTTTTTCTAATTGATTTTATTTCTTATTCCCTTCTTCAAACAAACCAACTTAAATTGGATGCTGTGATAACTTTTATATTCAGGCTGGAGTTAATGGAGTCAGTCGCGTTATATAAAAGCAGCCTCTGAACGCAGCGTATTGAAGTTGCAGCCAGCTACGTAGCTTCCAATGCTTTGCTTTGGTCACCAATTCTTGCAAAGCTGAGAAATCATCTTGGGCACTGGAAAAGCAAACGGAGCTCCTCGCTCGCTCTTTTCCCACAATTTAGGTGTTTTTTTAAAAAAAGAGGTCCTGAAAGGATGGGGTATCCTCCTGGCTAGCGAAAACAGCATTGCTGCCTGCGAGGGCTCGTGCTGGTTTGCAGATAACTGGTTGCAAGCAGCGCAAATCGGCCTTTCCGGAGCAAACCGCCCAGCGTGCAAACACACGATGTGACGAGCGGCACCGGGTCTGATTTTATCCACCCGGCCCCTGGGCTTGCTCGCAGGGCCTGGATTCGCCGTGCGGTCGGAGGCAGCACCGAAAGGACCCGGATGCATCCCGGGCTGGAGGGGACGGCTCATCCTTTTTTGCAGAAGCTCCCGTTTTCCCCAGGAGCCCCTTGACCCAAGCTGCTTGGCTCGAGGCATTGATTTTTCATAGCTTTTTTTTTTTTCCTCCCAAATCCTGACTTAATTGGAGTATGGGACGCCAACAACACAAAAATGTCCCTCTGGCTTTTTGTTGGCAGGCGCCGGTGCCGCTCGCTTGTCCCCGCGCTCGGAGTACGCCGCTCCGCAAAGCTGTCCCGAGGATTTTAATCATCTGCAGCCCCTTTTGCCGCCGGGCTGTCAGCTTCATTTCCTCCCCGGCTTTAAACGCGGCGGCAAAAGCCGAGAACAGCCCCAAGCCCCTGCCAAATGATAAAGATAAATAATAAGAAAATGCTGAAATTCCCGCAGCTGGGGTTTTGCCCTGAGCCGAGGCGGGGGCCTGGGCTGGCGGCTGCCTCGTCGCTCGCTGCTGCAGGAATTCTGCTTAAATCCATCCGGGAGCAAAATCCCCCGGCGCCGACGTGCCCAACGCGATCGCGGGGGAAAGTGCGGCTTTGCACGTTTTATTATTATTATTTTTTTTTTTTTAACGAGCCGCCCTCCTGCGCGTGATTCCTGTGCGTGCCGGAGAGGGAGGGCGAGAAGAGCCGGGCCGGCAGAGCCTGAGCACGAGCGTTTCTCGCCTTCCCAAACCAGATCAGTGGTTTGGAGCTTGGATTAGTGGGTTTAATGGAAATATTCACGCGAAGGGACAGGAGACTTTTAAGTACCGATCATGTGCGAAGCATCACGTGCTGGCGGGCGCAGCGGTCCGTGCCGTGGATGCGAGTCCACGGGCCGGCTGGCAGCTTCGCTTTGAGGGGATCCGAAACCCTCCCAGAAGACTGGGTTTGGGGGCAAAACGTGACTGCGATTAAGTAGGTTTTTGGATGAAAACGAGCAGAGAGGGGTTTTTTCCTCTTTCCTTCGGTGCATTGTGGGAAAGGTGATCCTGCCAGGACAGTGGGCTGCCGGAGGGAGCGGGAAGCTGAGCACGTGCTGCTTTCCTCCACCTCTGGAAGCATTTTGCAAGAAGAGGGCTCCTGCGTCGCTGCGGGACGCGGGGGGCATGACGGGTGGACACGACAGGGCGGTGGCGTGCGGATAACTTTGCGCAAGCTGTTGGCCCCGTCTTTGTTTCCCCGGCTCTCCCAGGATGCACTGGCCCAGGGACGCTTGCTGCTCCCCTGGACACTTCCCTCCCCGGGGTGTGTGGGCTTGCAACAACCGAAACAACCCCCCCCCCAAAACCCACGACTGCTACGAGAGCGCCAGGTCACAGCACGGGTCTGCTTCGGCTTTGCCAGGAGCAGCGCCCACCCCTACGTCACCCGTGTCCCTACGTTGCCTCCCTTTCCTCGGAGGAAGAGCAACCAGCTCATCTAGACACGTGCCCCACAGAGGGCAACCACCGAGGACGTGTGACCGAGCCAGAGACCCACCGTCTCCAACAGCATCCTGCTTCCTCCTCTTCCTCAGTGGGAAGGGAAGATGCTAGAAAAGGGTTCGTCGTTCAGCTGAAGGCGGGGGACATCCTCCCAGTTTTGGAGGGTTTTTCCATTTCCTGCCGTGCTGAAGATGGGGTGAGCTGCGTGGACATAGGCGACATAGGAGACACGGACCCGGCTCTGCTGTTTCCTGCTGAGCTCCCGCTGGTCCGGAGCTGCTGCAGCAGCGGCTTGGGGTTGCCGGCCCAAAAGTAGGGACCGCGGGCTAGAAGCAGCTCTCRTGACCCAACCTAGCAAGGTGGGTCCCATGGCCACGTCGCTCCTGGAGGTGGTGATGGTCAGCCGAGGGGCTGCACTTCAGTCCTGTGGCTTTTCCAGGCCCTTCTCCCATGTGCTTCTCCTTCTCCCTTTCCTCCCACTGCCCGGTCCTCCTCCGGGGTCGGGGGGACATGGTCCTCGTCGCCCCACCACCAGCGAGAGGCAGCCACAGGGCTGGCTCCTAGCCTCATTTTATTCTCCTCCCACATTGCCGGCCGGCACCGCTGGTAAAACCGGTGGACGGCGTGAGCTCCGGAGCGGTAAGCAGCGACGCAGGCGGGCGCCGCGGGTTTGCACGCCGCCGAAGAGCCGCGTAGGGAGGAGTGGAGCTGGCCGCTCGTGCAGCGAGGGGCCGCCTTCGCCGGCAGCGCCTTCGCCGAGCTGCCTCTCTCTTTCTTCCCTTGCAGGGCCGAGAAAACCGAAGTGTTGAGCGAAGACCTCCTGCAGGTAAAGCAACCCGCCGGCGGCACGGCATGGCCCCCAAATCCCTGCCAGTCCTCCCGGGCGCCTGGGCCCCGCTTCCCGCAAGGAGGGTGGCACAAACTCGTGCAGAATAAATGTGCTTCAGATCATGCGTGGCACTGATGGACGGCGACGGGCAAACTCGTGGCGGAGCCCGAGCCCCTCGGTTCGCGAGCTGCCAGGTCTTTGCCACCCTCGCAGGCCGGTCTGGCATCGAAAGCCAAATTGTGCTCGCACGCAGCAACGTGGAGCCGTCCCGGCTCACATCGGCCTCAGCGCCGGCGTTGGCAAGGGCGGGTTTGCCTTGGCGGTGTTGCCCGGGGGGTTCACATCCTTTGGAGAGGCAGGTATCTCGCTGCCTCCTTTTTGGCTCCCCTGGATCCCGTCCAAAAGTAATACCCCGTCCTTTCAACGCATGCATGTATATATGTGTGCACATATATAGAGATATATATATGCATGCTTGTGCACATCCTCCGCGCCTGCCCATCGCCTATGGGTGCGGATGAAGGCTGTCGAAGCCGCCGCGTTTTCTCGGGCGACTCCGCGGGCGCCGATGCCCGCTTCCCTCCCGCCCAAGCGTCCTCCCCGAGACTTGTGGCCGCGGTTCCCAGCGGATCGCAATCGCCGGCATTGCACGGAGCATCCTGCTGCGAAGCGGCTTCTCGGGTTTAACCGAGTCGGAGGCAAAGGAGCCGTTTTGCAGACCTGGGCTTGGATATCCACTGGGTTGCAAGTCTTCCCGTGGGAGAGAAGGCTCCTGCCCGTCGCCCGGCTCCCGAGAAGCCCGCGGTGGACTGGATCCGGCCCCGCGGCGCTGGGAAGTGGCTGGTCGCCGGAGGGGTTCAGCCGAGCTGCCTCTGGGGCCTGGGGACGCAGTGGCAAAACCTCCTTTCGCCCTCATCCCGACGAAATCCTCCCGCTTAAAGCTTCCCGCGCTCACAGAGGCGATGCGGCGAGGACTAATCATTTGGCTGATTGAGGGGGGGGAAGAAAAGACGAAAAAACCCGGCAGGCTGCTCCGCGGCGGTGGGCTGCCTGCTGAGCCGGGGCCGGCTGCGTCCGCAGGTGGAGAAGCGCCTGGAGCTGGTGAAGCAGGTCTCGCACAGCACGCACAAGAAGCTGACGGCATGTCTGCAGGGGCAGCAGGGCGTCGATGCCGACAAGCGCTCGGTAAGGGCGGCCGCCGGCGGCGGCGGGGGCGCAGAATACCACCAATGCCCTTGGTTTTCCCTTTAATGGGTGCAAAGGTGCATGCACCCGCGTGAGGGCGTTGGGCAGAGCGAGCATTGCATAAAAAGGCACCCGGCCGCCCGCGGTTGCAGCGTTTCGGCTCGTGATGGGCGCGTGGCAGTGCGCGGGGTCTGCCGGGTGGAAGCACCTCGCGTAAAGCGAGCGCGGGGGCCCGCCGGGCGCCGCTTGCCTTGCAGAAGAAGCTGCCCCTGACGACGCTGGCGCAGTGCCTGACGGAGGGCTCGGCCGTGCTGGGCGACGACTGCCTGCTGGGGTAAGGCGGCCCCCTGCCCTCCCCGCGGCTTGGCGGGTGCCCGCGGCCGCCCGCCCACCGCCGCCCTCCCTCCCTCCCTGTGCGCGGCAGGAGGATGCTGCGGCTGTGCGGCGAGGCGGAGGACCGGCTGGCCCAGGAGCTCATCCACTTCGAGCTGCAGGTGGAGCGCGACGTCATTGAGCCGCTCTTCGTGCTCGCCGAGGTGGGTGGCGCCGCGCGGGGGGCCCGCTCGGGCGATGCCCCTTCCTCGCCCTGCCTGCGGCCCCCGCCGCCCTCGCTTTTCTATTCCCGAAATGGGTTCTCGGGCTCTGAGTACGTGAGGGGGTTGTTCAGGGTTTTTCGGGGGGGTTTTTTGTTTTTTGGTTTTGGGGGTTTTTTTGTGTTTTTTGTGTTTTTTTGTTTTTTGGGTTTTTTTATTCTTTTGGGGGGTTTTTTTGTGTTTGTTTGTGTTTGTGTTTGTTTTTGTGTTTTTCGGGGGTTTGTGTTTTGTGTTTTTTTGTGGTTTTTTTGTGTTTTTTTGTTTTTTTGGTTTTTTTGTGTTTTTTGTGTTTTTTTGTGTTTTGTTTTTTCTTTTTTGGTGGTTTTGTGGTTTGGGGGGTTTTTGTGTTTTTTGGGGGGGTGTTTTTTGGTTTTGGGGTTTTTTAAGGTTTTTTTGGTTTTGGGGCGGTTTGCTTTTTGTTTTTTGGGGAGGTTTGGGGGGGCTGGGGGTCCTTTTGGTTTTGGGAGTTTTTGAGGTTTTGGGGGGTTTTTTGGTTTTGGTTTTGTGTGTTTTTTGGGGTTTTGGGTTATGTGTGTTCTGGGGGGTTTTGGTGTTTTTGGTTTGGGGTTTTTTTTGGTTTGGGGGTTTTTGTTTTGCCCCTTTTGCCTCCGGCTGCTTTGCGGTTTCGCCGCCCGGGAAGCCCTTCACCAGCTCGCGCCGCCGTCCTGAGCGCGTCAGGCTTCATGCGCGGGCGGGGTGGGGGGGGGTTTAGCGCTTCGTGGGCCAAGAAGCAGAGCAGGAGGGAGCTCTGCCGGCGTCGGAACCACGTTTCTATTTCAGCGAGGAGCCGCGTCCTCATCCGACCCGCTTACACCAGCGCCACATTTCTGAGTGCCTCGGGCTTAACGTACAGCCGCGTTTTAGCCCGTCGCTGCCCCGCCGCGGCAGAGGTCCCGAGGCGCCGCCGCCGGGGTGGGCAGAGGTTCGCCCCTCTTGGGCGCCCGGCTCCGTTTTCCCTCATGTTCCCGCAGGTGGAAATCCCGAATATCCAAAAGCAGCGGAAGCACTTGGCGAAGCTGGTCCTGGACATGGACTCCTCGAGGACGAGGTAGGAGGCTCCGGCGGAGCGGGCTGTGCCGGGCGGGCGCCTCTGCCAGCCAACGGCGCCAGAGCTGCTCCTGGCTTAAAAAAAGTTAGAAAAAAAATGCTCAGATTCCCCTTCTTCTGCGCTCTCCAGGGAAGAAAAAAAAAAGCTTTTCCCTGGCACATTTTTTTCCCCTGTTTTCTCCATCTCGGCCAATTCTTTACGCGGTGGTAAAAAGCCAGATGAGCCAGCCGCCGTAGAGCATCGCTCGAGTGCCTCTGTTTTCCCCCCGCCCCAAAGGAAAAAACCCCCCCGAGGGTGAGAGAGGCTCGCGCGGGGGCCTGATCCTGCCACCTCCTTCCACAGGTGGCAGCAGTCCGCCAAGTCGTCGGCTTCGTCGAGCAACCTGCCGCCGTCGGGGGCCAAAGCGGATGCTCTCAGGGAGGAGATGGAGGAGGCGGCGAACAGAGTGGAGATTTGCAGGGTACCGGGCGCCCTCTCCCCTCCCGCGGCAGCGGGATCCCCCTCCCGGGAGGCGCGGGGCCTCGGGTGCCCCTCTTTGCAACTCGGAGCAAACGCCTTCCTCCTCCTCACTGCCAGAACATGCGATAAATCGCTGCCCGCCCCGCCAAGCTGCTTTGCACCCGGGGCAAGCGTGCTGCTTAGCTTGCACACAAGCCGCTTGCGCGCGGAGAGCGCGGGAGGGAGGCGGAAAGCAGGCGAGGGCTGGCTTTAGTGCGTGGCAGCACCGTCGAGCCCTCGCGGTCACGAAGCCTTTCCCCCGGCAAGCGAGCACCCTCGGCGTGCCCGGGGCGGGCGCCGTCGCCCGGGGCGGGCGCCGTCGCTCACGCTGTGCTCCCCGCAGGACCAGCTCTCAGCCGACATGTACAGCTTCGTGGCCAAAGAGATAGACTATGCAAACTACTTCCAAACGGTGAGTGGTGCCAGGCCGGCTCCGTCCTCCCTGTCCCGCGCGGGAGGCCCGGCCGCGGCCCCCAAGCTCCAGCTGTTTGCACCAAACCTGTCTTTTTTTCCCCCCCTAGTTAATCGAAGTGCAAGCCGAGTACCACAGGAAATCGCTCGCGCTGCTGCAGAACGTGCTGCCGCAGATAAAAGCCCAGCAGGGTAAGCGCGCGGGGTTTTCCCCCTGATCCCACCTGCAAAGCCCGGCCCTTGGGGGCGATTGCACATCCAGTGCAAGCACCGCCTGGAAAAGCCTCCCGGTCGAGGCGCCCGCAGGCCGTGGCAGGTTGGCCGCAGGAGGTGTGCGTCCTCATCCTGTCTCCAGGAGCCCAAGAGCATCTCCGTGCCCGAAGGAAAACCGGGAAGTCGATGCAGAGCGATGCACACAGCAGAGCGATGCACGCAGCAGAGCAATGCTTTTGTACTGGATGCTGCCACTAAAGTTGGGCAGGAAGCAATTTTTTTTTTTTTTTTTAGAGACTCTGGGGTTTTTTTGAGTTAAAGGCCAGGGAAAAGTAGTGCAAACGTTTGCAAATGGCTGCTCCCCTGGAAAGCGTTGCTCAGCCCCCTTGAAACGTCCTGCACGACGACTGGAAAACGCTTCGCTTGGGTTTGATGTTTAAAGAGTCCTGCTTTCCGAGTTGCACGGGATGGAAACGCAGGGCCGTGGTGTTTCAGTGACGTCTAAACACTGTTTTACTGACAAAAATTTGTGCATCAAGACATTTACAAAGTCGAACCTTTGGAGCAGCCAGCTTATTTGGTCGAATCCGTGCTCTTCCTGTGAAAGTTCCCTGGCGAGAGGCTCTCCCCCGCCCTAGCAATGCTCCAGCCCCTGCTTGGAGGATTTGAGGATTTGCAGTTTGCAAATATCCCTCCGAGAGTGCCAGACTGGAAGAAGTGCCTAGGACGTGCCCCGTGCGGCCCCTGCAAGGGCTCCCACCGTCCCGGCTTTTCCCCTTTGCTGGCAGCACCCCCAGCCCTGGGGCCGGCTCATCTCCTGGGCATTTCCCTCTGCGGGGAGGTTTTCGGGGGGGTGTTGCAGCAGGAGCCGCGCGGGGGATTTAGGGCCGCTGGCCAACGGGTTTTCACACCGGCTGTGAAAGCCGGGCTGGCGAAGCGGTTCTGGCGCCGAGCGGACGGTGCGCGGGGGGCTGGGGCGCTTGCGGTGCAGGCGGTGGGTGCTGGGAAATGGGGTGCGTGGGGTGAGACCCCCCGGGGGTGTCCTGGGAGCGGGAGCAGAAAGCGGAGGCAGCCCCGTGCTGGGGTGGCCGCTCGGACACCAGGCGCTCTGACTGTCCCCTTCGCGTCGCAGAGGCTTGGATCGAGAAACCCTCCTTCGGGAAGCCGCTGGAGGAGCACCTGGCCGTCAGCGGGCGGGAGATCGCCTTCCCCGTCGAGGCGTGCGTGACCATGCTGCTCGAGTGCGGCATGCAGGAGGAGGTGAGCACCCGCATTGCACCGGCGCTGCACCCACATTGCACCAGGGTTTTGCAGCTCTGGCACCAGCTTGAGCCTCCCCGCTGTCCTTGGAGAGCACGAGGCGCCGCGGGGAGTCTTGCTGCAGCCCTGGCTTTGGTTGTTTCCGGCTGCCGGGCGCGGGACCCTTGGGTGCACGCTCCCCGGGGCCAACAGCCTGCTGTGTCTCCCGCACAGGGTCTCTTCCGCGTGGCTCCCTCCGCCTCGAAGCTGAAGAAGCTCAAGGCTGCCCTGGATTGCTGCGTCGTGGACGTGCAGGAGTATTCGGCAGACCCGCACGCCATTGCAGGTACAGATCTCCCATCGGGACGACTTCCTGGTTTGCACGATACCCCTCGCAGGCCTGAACGTGCAAGCGCTGTGCCAGCCCTACTGGGCTGCTTCCCCGCAGCTGGGAAAGCCCAGCCCGTCTTAATCCAGCTGGAAATTTTCCAGTGAAATTTGTATCGTGCTGGAAAACGTTGGCAAACGGGAAGCAAAGTGCGTCACAGTCGCTTGTGGGTTTTGACGCGGCGGCACCAAGAGCAGCCCCAGCAAGGTGCCCCCGTGGTGGCACCTGAAGCAGAGGACCCGATCCCTGGCCCGGAGGCAGGGAGGCTGCGGGAGCCGTTAGCAAGAGCCTGGACTCTCCTGCCCTATTCGTTTCGGATTTGGGGGWCAAAAGGGGATGAGAAGGAAAGGCTTATCCGGCTGTTAATGCCTGCGAGTGATTTGGTTCTGGCAATAGGGTGTGCGGAGCTGCTGCCCTGGAGAACATGAGCTAAGTGGTGCTCTTAATGGGGAGGATCCAGCAYGTGCTGGATTTTCCTTGTAGTGATGGGCACGGGAAGGAAAGTCGTGTTTTTTAACATCAAAGTTAGCATGTATGAGGAACGAAGGTAGATGCAGAAAAATCATACRGCTGAGCTGTAGTGGAAATAGGGCCCCTTCTGATCCATCGCACGTCAGGAAATGAAAAAAAGGGCTTTTCTTYGACGCCGAGTCGCAGGTGCCTGAGCCCCGTGAAGCGCCCGTGCCTTTCAGTCTCCCCCAGGAGAGCTGGCAAGCTTTTGCGCTGCTCTTATTTTCGTCCTCAACCGCAGCGCGTTTTAGGTGAGGAAGGAGAACGTGGGTTTAATTGTAACGCTGCCCCGAGCTGGGAGTCTTAGCGGGAGAGGGGCCGAAGCTGGCCGTTTGGGGCGTTTTGCCACCGYGGAGAGCGATGTCCTGGGGAATGTCCCGGGCAAAAATGAGAGCCGGAGCACTGGCGAGCAGCTGATGGAGGTGAAAACGAGAGAGGAGATGAGGGGAGGAACGAAAGGGCATTGACACGGGTGGAAATGACGTGGTCACTGCAGATTACACAGTGTTGCGCCAGCTCTGGGCCACGGCGGGTGACTGGGGGTGTGATGCCCGCTTTGGGGGTGACACCAGGCAGAGCGGGAGCAAGGCACGAAGCTGTGCAGTCTGGCTCCCCCTCCCCTCGTCTCCCCTTGTGCCCTAGGAGCGTTGAAGTCCTACCTGCGGGAGCTGCCGGAGCCCCTCATGACGTTCGAGCTCTACGACGAGTGGATCCAGGCCTCCAAGTGAGCGTCGGGCGTGATGAAGGGGGCGCCAGTGGCGGAGATCACCCCCGCTCCGCCGAGCGAGGAGTTTGGGGTGTGGGGTGGGAGATGGGTGGGATGAAGCTTGGCCAGGGAGGAGAAGGTGCCTTCTCCTGCTTCTTGGAAGCGGTCCCAGCAGTGCCTGACTATCGGTCCGCCCACGTCCCCCATCGTACTGCCGCACTTGCACTTGGGAGACCTTCACGCTCTGCCTCGAGATGGGGCTTGTCTGGGTTCAAAACCCAAAGAGGGACATCTCCTCCCTCCGTATGGACAGAGGGATCGGAAAAGCCGGCGGTGGCTTGGTGGGGAGCTGCGGCACTGAGCCTGTCGTCTGCCTCCTTCCCAGCATGCAGGAGCAGGACAAGAGGCTGCAGGCCCTCTGGAACGCCTGCGAGAAGCTGCCCAAGGCCAACTACAACAACATCAGGTGAGGCATCCCCGTCCCGTCGTCCTTGGTGGAGCTGGGCCCCTTGGAAACCCAGGGGATGCGGTGGGACCGGCACTGAGCCCCCCGTCGCAGGTGGTGATGGAGCCCAGGCTGGCCGGCAGGGAGGTCCCTCTTTGGGCCATCTGCAAGGAGCCCGTCATCGGCGCGTCTCGGCGCTCTCTTTCCAGATACCTGATCAAGTTCCTCGCGAGGCTGACCGAGTACCAGGACATGAACAAAATGACACCGAGCAACGTGGCCATTGTGCTGGGTCCCAACCTGCTATGGCCGCAGGCAGAAGGGTAACGGCCGCCGGTGCCCAGTGTGGGGGCTCACGCGGGGCCACCTCRCGCCTTCTCCCAGCGGTCTCTAAGGGGCCGAGAGGGTGGCTGTTGCGGGGCAGAAACAAGCTGCGCTCGGCAGGTCCCTGCGGGGTTTTGCAGGGAGGGAAGGAGCCGATTTTGGGGGTGCTGAGCACCCGCAGCGCCTGTCTTCATTGCCGGCAGCAGGGGCTGCTCGGCAGCCTTAGAAAGCTGCGTTTTAGTATCAGGTTTGCTTTAAAACCTCTCCGTAAATGCCCTGGGTGCCCTAACACCGTGGGAGCCTTAGGTCCTTCAAGCATCATTTGTGGATAGTTTTCAGCTGTGGGAGGTGGACGAGGCTCCCCGGGAGGCATCGTGCGTGGGGGAGGCCTGATGCGCTTGGTAGCTCCTTGCGTCRGAGCCGCATCCGGCCCGGCAGAGAGGTGCTGGAGGGCGGCAGCGTCACCCGCGCTGAGCCGCTGCCCGCTGCATTGCAGGAACATCACGGAGATGATGACGACGGTCTCCCTACAAATCGTGGGCATCATCGAGCCCCTCATCCAGCACGCCGACTGGTTCTTCCCCGGAGGTAAGCCAGGCCCGGCGTCCCAAGTCCTGTTTCAGCCGGCAGCACGGGGCTGCCGCAGCCGGACACCGTCACTCCGTGGGCTCGGGGGGCACTCGGTGCCCGCAGAGCTGGGCACGCTGCGTGGCAGAGGCCTGACGAAACTTGCTGCCGGGGATGTGTGGCTGCTCCGTGGCTTGCTCCTGAGCGTCTCAGCCATGCGGATGCCCCCAGGAGCAGCCCCCAGCCCTAACGATGCCCCCTCGTCTCCCCGCTTCGCCCTCTCGCTTTCCCACCCAGACATCGAGTTCAACGTGACCGGCAACTACGGCAGCCCCATGCACGTCAACCACAACGCCAACTACAGCTCCATGCCCTCCCCAGACATGGACCATGCCGACCGCAAGCAGCACGACCAGTCCCGGCGGCCCCTCAGCGTGGCCACCGACAACATGATGCTGGAGTTTTACAAGAAGGATGGGTAGGGCCTTCCCTCTCCCTGCYGGCGCTCGGGTCGCGGCTGCCCGGGAGGTGGGCAGGGGCGGCCTCCTCGGTGCGGCCCCAGCATCCCGACGGGGACGGGCAGAGGGGAGAGGCGACTGCAGTACGGGGAGAAGAGCTGCTGCCGTTTGCCTCTAGGGCGATGGGAATTAGCATCCGGGGTGTCCTGCAAATGGGGGTCCCCAAGTGCTGCCTCTGTAGGTGGCCCTGAGCCCGTCCTCGCTGGCTGCCTTGCCCGAGCCGGGGTTGCCCAGCCRCTCTGCCCCGTCCGTTATCGAAGCGAAAGCCGCCTCGGAGACAAGGCCGGTGGGGAGAGCTGCAGGCAGTTGGGAAGCGAGCGCTGCCCTGAAGCCCAGCGGGGTGGCAGGGCGCGAGGAGGGGCGACGGCCCAGTCGGGAGGGCTTCCCCACGCCCCTGTTAGGGCACCCGGGCGGGAGGAGATGCCGCCGGCATCCGCGCGGGCGCCTCCGCTCCGAGCACCGCCGTCCCGCTCCCTGGGAAAGCGCTCATGGCTCCTCGCCCGAGCGTGGCCGCCCGGCGCCCGCGGGCAGCTCGCCGTCCTTTCCCGCTAATCGCTGTCTGCTTCCGCCCACGCAGCCTTCGGAAGATCCAAAGGTACGGCATGCCGCGCCGCGCCGCCGGCAGCCCCTCGCGGGCCCTGCGAGCGAGCGAGCCCGCACCGCCGCCGCGCCGTTTGCCGCAGATGCCGGGGAGGGGGCCGGAGCAGCGGCCGAGGGGCTAACGTTGGGGGCGAGGGGGTGACGCTCGTCGGGGAAGCGGTTTCCGCAGCGGCCCGGCCGGCACCAATCCCGTCGGGGCCGCTGGGGGCCGTCGCCGGGTGGCAGAGGGGAGAGGGCGCTCTGCCGTGCCCAGCCGGCATGCAGGGTGGTGAGGGCTCGTCTCTGTGTCCCCCACCCCAGCATGGGCGTCAGGGTGATGGACACCTCGTGGGTGGCACGCCGAGGCACCTCGGCAGCTCGCAAAGCCTCCTCCGCGCCACCGGCCGCGCAGCCCCCCGCGCCGCCGGCCGAGCTCGCCGCGGCGCCGCCATCGCCCGTTCCCGAGCAATCGCTCGACAGCCCGGCCGCTGCCTCCCCTCCTCCGAGCAGCTTCGGCTTCCCGCCGCCGGCCGAGCGCACCAGGTAAGCCCGGGCGGCGGGGTGAGCCACCGCCATGCCCCCCACCCCGCCGCGTGAATCCGGTGGCAGAACGAGCCCAGGGGGAGCCGCAGGGCTCGGGGAGGCCCTGGGGGGCCGCCGGCAAAGGCATCAGGGCCGGCCGCGGGCTGCGGGTGTGAGGGAGGAGCGAGGGCTGAGGGTCCCCGCTTTTAGCCGCTCGGGCTCTTCCCTCCCCTGGGGGACACTCTCGCCTCCCCTGGGGGGTTCCTCCCTCTGCCAACACTTCCGCGCCCCCCCTTTTTTTAAAAAAATTATTATTTTGTTTTATTTCGTCCTGTTTCGTTTCTTCCTGTGGTGTTCTTGGACGTTTTGCAGCACGGATGAGGTGGCGCCTGCTTGGGCGGATTGCTGTCGCTACTACCCTTGCCCCGAGGAGGGCCGGGCCCCCCCTTACCCCGGCTCCCGGCACCCTCCCCGGCCCCCCCCCGGGGCTCAGCCTGCTGCCCGCCTTGGCGGCCCCCCGCCGCCGTATGCCTGGGTGGCCCGCATCCAGGGCCTGCCTCCCCCGCCCTCCTCTTCCTCCTCCTTTCCCCCGCCGCAGCTGGGTGCCCTGGCCCCCCCCGCGCTGCATGCCCCCCCGGCTAACAGCTTCCCCCTCTACATCAAGCCCGCGCTTGTCTTAACCCACCCCGGCCCCCCCGGCCCCCTAACCTCCGCCTCTGCCCCCCGCGGCAGCTGCTCGTGCGCCAGGGACCCAGGAGCCGGGCGCCCTAGGTAAATACCCACGCGTGGCACCCGGGGGGGCTCAGCCCCCGGCGGGGGGGCCCTGGGCACCGCGGGGCTCCATGACCCGGCGGGGGGGGGACACGGGACACCTGGCCGCTCGCTCGGGAGCACGGCGCGGTGAGCAGTGGGGGCAGCCGCACAGCAAGGGCCTCATGGCTGCTTCCCCCTCTTCTTCCTCCTGCTCTCCCCCCCCTCCCCCAGTACTTTAAAAACCAAGGAGCTTTCGCCCGTGTCCGGGCCGCAGAAGGGCGGCGGGCAGCAGGCAGCCGGCCCCCCCGCGCCGCCAGCCCCGGAGCAGAGCCCGCAGGCGCCACGCAAAGGTAGGTGCCGCCGGGGAGGGTGCCGGGCCGGCGGCGGGCCGGGCYGGGTGGCGGAGCTCATGGCGGCCCCGGGCCCCGCGGGGGCTGCCGGCGCCCCGAGCCTCCCCGCCAGGCGTCTCTGCCCTTGCCTCCGCAGCGTCCAAGAAGCTGGCGCCCATCGCGCCCAGGGCGCCCTGCGGGCAGCCGGGCGGCGCGTCGGAGCCCTCCGCGGGCCAGCCGTCCCCCGTCAGCCTGTCTCCCACCCCACCGAGCACCCCTTCACCCTATGGACTCGCTTACCCTCAAGGCTACTGCCTGGCCTCAGGTCAGCTGTCCCCAGCCGCCGCACCTTCCCTGCCTTCTCCTCCTCCTCCCCTGCCGAGCACCTTAACCAAATCTCGACCCACCCCCAAGCCGCGGCAGAGGCCCACGCTGCCACCGCCACAGCCTCCCACGGCCACCTTGTCCGCCTCTAGCCCGCAGCCCGCGGAGCACAGCCTGCTCGACGGCGCGGCCCCCGGCGAGAGCATGTCCACAGGTAACCGGGCCGCCGGGGCCGGGGGGCGCCGCCGTCGCCTGGCCCGGCCCGCCGGGAGGCCCCGCTCCACTGCCGAGGCGAGGACGGCGCGGCCGCGCGGGGCCGAGCTGAGGCCTCGGCGGTGCCGGTGCTTGGGCCGTGGTGGGGGGAGGGACGTGGCGCTCGGGTCCGCAGCCACCAGCTCCCGTGAGGCCTCTTGCTCAGGCCTCCGCCCTCCCGGTGCCATTTGGGGAGCCCCACGGCCCCTCTCAGCTCCCTCCGGTGGCTTTACCRGTTTGAGGGACGCCCAGTCACTGGACACCCCCGGCTCTGGGGCTTCGCCGGGGCCCCTCTTGCGACGGGGCCCGCCACGACGGTGGAGACCCCAGCACCGTCCCCAGTCGGGGCGCCCGTGCCGCGTTCACGCCTCCTCTGTTGCCGTTTGTTTCTTTTTTTATTCTTTTCCCCCTTTTTTTCTTTCTCGCTCCCAATCCTATTGTTGTGTCCTTGCAGCTGTGTGAGGAGGCAATGTTGGATAGGTGTGAGGGGGATTTTCAGGGTAAGCGCCGTAGTTCCCYGCCGTCGCCGGCACCCGAAAGCTAACCCTGGCCGCCGCGCCGCGTCCCTCGCTAACGCCCCGCGCCACCGCATGGCTCCCCCGCGCCGCCCCCGCCGCTAGCCAGCTTGTTCCCACTCGCTTCCCGGAGCCGCTGGCTTGGCCGCGGCCCCTTCCAGCTGCGGAGCCAAGGAAGCGGAAAGCTGCCCCCAGCTGCGGCTCGGAGCTGCCCCCCTCTCCCCCCGCCATGAAAACGCCCGCTGCCCTGGCGCGTTTTCGGAAGGGATGTCATGACAGTGCTGCTCCGGGCGCTGAGCTGAGGCTGGCGAGCTGGCGGCCGTGCGGGGAAGGCCCCGGCGGCGGCGCGGGGCCGGCAGGGCCCCGGGCGTTTGGCAGAAGCGCATCCCTGCGCCGTCTCCCCAACGCTGGGGAGGAGCTGGGCTTTTATCCGTGTTGTTCCTGGTCCGAGGACGGACCAGGGCAGGTCCCAAGCGGTGGGCTTGGTGGCGACCCTCCGTCCCGGCCTGCCAGCAGAGCCAGCGCTGGGCTTTGCCGGGGCTCGCCACGCTGCTTCGGCACCCCGGGACGCCGCTGCCCCTTGCCGCGGCCCAGCGCAGCCAGCGGAAGGGATTTTCCACCTGGGTGGGTTGCTCTGCTCCTGGCGGAGGATGGCGACGACCCTTCTGGCTTGGGCCGGCGGTTCACAGGCACCGGCTCTCCCCCTGGCAGCTCGGGCTGCAGCAGGGGACAAAAAAGCTTTGCGGTGCAAATGACATCCCTGTTCCTGGCATTTACCCGTGCGCAAGGCGTTTTGCTGCTACGGGAAAGCCCTGCCTCCCCCGGCTCCTCCTTTTTGCCCCCATCATGTGCGACCCCMCCCTCCGCTGCGGCGCTGCGAGCAGCCCCTAACTCTGCCTCTGTGCCTGCCCACAGGTCTGGTCCATTTTGATATCCCTTCCATCCACGTAGAGATCGACGCCGCACTGCGCCGGGACCCGCTGGAGCCACCGCAGAGACTTTCGGGAGCAGGGAAGGTCGATCGGCAGGAGGAGGAATCGGAAAGCACAGCCCTATGACATGGTGTCCCCGTCCCGCCCCGGCGGCCCCGCGGGCGCCCGGGGGGCTAGGCAGGGCCGTGGGGCAGCTCCCCGCGGCGGCGGGCACCGCGCGGGTGCAGGCTTTATGGTTTATTTTGGTTTCGCCTTATCTGGACTTTGCCTTTTCGACTCGGTGCCTCGTTGTCCCCCCCCCCCACGCCGCCCTCGCAGGCTTCCCGCGCTCCAGGGCCCCATGGCCCCACGGCGGCTCTGCTGCCCCGAGTTCCCTTTGGTGCMGGGCCACGGGGCCGGAGCGATCCCGCGGGCCGGGGCTGCGGAGGCATTCGCTGCCCATGTTTCCCTCCGTGCTTCCAAAGTCCGGCGTTTCCCGGCCCATCTGCTAGAACGGGCGCTGTGGGGCGGCCCCGCGGGGCCGTCCAGCCCTGCTGGGACGCGGGAAAGCGGCGCCGTTTGCAAATGTTGCACCAGAGCGTTGCTTTGGGCTTTCTTTTCTTTGCTCATCCTTCCCCTTCCTACCCCTCCGCTTGGGCGCTCGCTGGTTTGGCTGAGCAGGGAYGTTACCGCGGCTCAGCGGCACCCGGCGCGATCGTACCCTCGCGGCCGGGCATGAGAGGGGCTGGGATCTGAATAGCAATAACGTGCGTGCGGCCCAGGCCGTGCTCGCACGCCGGGGCGCCGCTCCCCGCCGTTGTTTCCCTGGGGGGCCGAGCCGGGGCGCCCGTGGCCGCGGGCACGGCCCCGCTCCCGGCGCCCTCCGGCCCTTCGTTCCCTGTCCTTGTGGGGTGGTGGCGTGGAGCAGAGGCTTGGTTGTGCATGCAAAGACAAAGTAACCTTTTATCCTTTTCAGAGAGATGAGATTATATATATATATATCTGTCAGCGTAGATATATATATATTATATATTTGTATATATAAAAATATATATATATATTTGTTTTATTTGAGCCATTCCATCGGATCTGGTGTACAAATGTACAATGTAAATTGAAATGCTTAGCGTTCCCGGCCCTCCCGGACCCCACATCCAGCCTGCGTGTGTTACAGAGCCAGGAAAACCTCTCTCCCCGCGGTGTCTGCGAGTTAGGACGTTAGAGCTTCTGCACAGGTCATGATGTGACTCATCACCCAACCTGTATGAGGGGAGGATGGGCAAGGGGGAGGGCAGAATCACCTGAAATAAATGTGCAAATTGCTGTCGAAAGCACTGTGAACAGTGGGTTTATTCAATGCCTCSGGTCTGCAGCGGGCTGGCGGCCAGCTTGGCCACCGTGACGCTGCCCTCGTCGGCTTCTGCACGTCACCGGGACGAAACCTCTGCCGGGGGTCGAGGCCCTCTTGGCGTTTGTGCCCGGGGGTAAACCACACCGGGGTTGCTCAATCTGGGCACACCAGCCAGCCGCCAGCCTTGGGGTGYGGAGGCGCCCCGGACCCCAACCTGCGGAGATTTGCACCAGGTTTTAACTGCGGCTGTGGGAGCAGCTTTGCTATAGCAGGTGCTTTTCATGGGAGGCTTTAGGTGCTAAAATGGGCTTTTTGCTCCAAGCAGTCTGTTCTGATCCCAGCGAGCTGGGGCCAGGGAAAGGACTTGCTCCAAGTGCCAGGCTGGGATGTCCCAGCCCAGAGGGGTTGGGACCAGCCGGATTTAGGACACGAGCTCTCAACTTTCCTGTGATTTCAATTGGTTTCCGAGCAAAACGCAGTGCAAAGCCTCCAGCCTCTCCCGAGGCCCCTCCCGGTGCCGCTGGGGAGCCAGCGGAGCTCATCTCCATGCAAGTGGGTCAGGCTTTGCTCACACCTCCCCAGGTAACGCACACACCGGCCCCGGCTCCCTCTGCTCCCTCCTCCGTGCCCCCGGCATTGCAGCGTTAGCTGACAGCAGCTTTAATGCAAAGCAGCAAGTACTTCTGCGGGACTGCTTGAGGGAGGTTTTTAGCCAACCCACCTTCACGGCACAAGGGCAATTACAGCCCTGCCTTGCCTGTATTTTGGGGAATTGCAAGGGGAGGCAGCGATGCCACGCGACGGGACCTCCCGGCCACTGAGCCCGCGGGCAGAGGCACCGTGGAGGCTGCTGCCAGCCCTGCCGGCGCTGGGCACATCCGCGGCAGGGCTCGGGGGGCTCCCAACCTYTCCTGCTCGCCCCAGTCCGGTGTGCAGCATCCCCCAGCCCCGTGCCCCTGCGCGACGGGGGGGGGCTGCAAGGCGGCTGCCCATCCCTCCCTCGGCACGTCAGACGTGTCCTGCGCTGGCACCAGTGAGGTGGGTCCAGCCCGGGGACAGGTGGCGATGGAAGACATCTGCCCACAGAAGTGCGGGTTTATTATTTCGCTGGGGACAGGGATGAGGCGATGCCACCCCGTCCCTCCCCCCAGGCACACAGCCCCGTGCCCCYGTCCCCCAGGGGTTGGAGCAGCCCCGTTGAGTAGCTCCCGACCTTTCCTGTGGGATGGGGGGGGGGCTGAGGGTCCTGGACCGGCACAGCACCCTCTTCCCATCGCCATCAACTTGCAATTCCAGGAGCCGCAGGGAAGCCTTGGTGCTGCTCCAGCRTCCTGGTGGCTGCCGGGAGGCTCGCGGGGGCCCCGCGGTGCGCTCAGGGGGCCGTGCCCACCGGCCACCTCTCCTCCCAGGCCGCGGCGGGGAGCGCCAGGTGCTCGGGGACCGGCCACGTGCCAGCTGCAGAGGGAGAAGAAGCAATAGCGTGAGCAGCTGGGGGTGCCCAGCCGGGCCACAGCAGCCCCCTGGCACCCGCGGGGCTCTGCGTGCCGGGGGCTGGTGTCAGCAAGTCCTGCGAGGATGCACATCCCACCGGAGAGGCCGGAGGGTGGCCTGGGCTCCCTCCCAGCTCCTCCAGGCCATGGGTGGGGGACCCAAAGGAGCCAGCCGCTGCTTGGGCCATGGCCAGCGCGGTCGTGCCCGAAACGCCTCTGCAAGGAGACGGGCTGCCGCCAAACCGCGGGTGCTGGCTCCCTCCAGTGCCRGCTCCCAGCAGCTCCTGTCCCCGGCGGCGCTGGCAAGCGGGAGCCTCGCTGGGGCCCTCGGCCAGGACCAGGGCCTGGCGCAGACCGGGCTGGGCCAGGGCCAGCTGCACCACGGCAATGCCCTCGGGCAGAGGGGAAACTGAGGCACGACACCCCCGCTGTGCAGCCAGCAACCCCTGTGTGCCCCCACGGCAGGCCAAAATGGGAGCTGATCTGCAACCAGGAGACTTCATTTGCTAAGTGCGACCTTGCCAGCATGGCCGAGGGTGGGTGGCCGCCCCACCCCACGCAAGAGCAGGATAGAAATCTGCAGCCCTCCCAAAGGTTTGCACAGCCGGGAAGGCTCACGCGCCCCCCCCCCCCCCGCAGCCGGCACGCGCCCAACGCACCCGCGTCGAGGCCGGGGTGCAGGGGGCTGGCGTAGGCCTGCAGGAACTGCTCGGGGCTCTGCAGCTCGTCACGTGCCAGCAGGCAGCCAAGGGTGGCCTCCAAACCCAGCAGCTCGGGGACCCGCTCCCCCAGGCCGCCGGGGAGGCGCGGGTGGCTCTGAAAGGCACAGCGAGCCGGGACGACTCAGATGGGCAGGTCCGACCATGCAGGTGGCACCAAAAATAACCCCCCAGCCCTGGGGCGGTGGCTGTGCCTCACCTCGGGGGGCTGTGACAGCAGCACGCCCAGCCGCAGCAGCACCCCCAGGCACCCGCTCGCCAGGCCCTCAAGGGGCTCGGTGCCGGCGTCCGCGGGCCCTGTGGACACGCTCAGCACCTCGTAGCTCCACTGCTGGAAGAGCCGTGCAGGGATGTCGTGCGACAGCACCAGGATCTTGGCCTCCAGAACAAGGGGCCTGCAATGGGGCAGGAGAGAGCTGCCCCCCCGCCCCGAGACACGGGGCCACCTCYGCTGGCCACACGTGGACCCGACGCAGGCCGTGCCCTCCGCAGCCCTGGGCAGGGGCTCTCCCAGGAGCCGTCCTGGCYGGACTGCAGCACCCCGGGGCCGCATCCAGCCAGCACCTGGGGACCGTCACCTGCATCCCGGCTGCCTCATGTCCCGCAGGTCCCGCAGCACGGCGAACAGCACGTCRCTGGAGGCCTGCAGGGGGGAGAAGGGGCTGAGCTGGGTCTTTCTGCAGCGCGGCCACTGCATCATGTGTGCCACAGCCGGCACCCCTGTCCCCACACCCTGCACCGGCTGCGCCGCTGCCAGGTCCCTACCTCGAGCACAAGGGCCGCGCAGGAGGGGTACAGCAGCAGCAGCCCCGTGACAGCCTCGCCGTGGTAGTAGCGCTGCAAGCTCTGGAAAAGCCGCTCCCAGTGCCCTGCGGAGCAGCCGCRTCACCCACCACCCCGGCACCTGCCCCACCACCGGCTGGGCCATCACGGGACGGGCGGGCGCAGCCCACCTGCCAGCTCCCGCTTGTCCGCGAGCTCCGGGCAGCTCCTCGCCACCAAGACCAACCTGTGCAGAAGGGATTTCTGGCCGGGAGAGAAGGCGGCGGGGGGGGAGCTGGGGCARGGTGCACGCAGGGGTCTGTCCAGCCCCACTGTGATAGCGAGGGGGGGGGAAATGCCGGAGGCCCCTCTCCTACCTGCCCTGTGCCGCTGCCCGCTGACGCCCCGCTCGCCCGCCGCCGCAGCACCCACTGCAGCAGGTTCGTCCGGTCGAGCTGGGGCACCGAGTCCCCCGATTTCCTCCGTGGCGCCGGGGCGCGCTTGCTCTGCGCTGGGAGCCGCGCCGGTCGCTTTGCCATCGCGGCTGGTGGCAGAGGAAGGCGAGAACCCGCTGATCCCCGAGGTCCCGYGCCGGTCCTCCGTGTCCTAACAGCTCGGCTGCGGCTTTGTTTGCCGCCCGGGGAAAGTTGCTCTGGCAACGAGGCAGCGAGCGAGCGCTGGTTTCCCCAGGCCAGAYCGCGGCAGCCGAGGGCCACCTTCCCCGGGTTCCCATGGGTCAGGCTTGCTCCGTTCCTCAGTGGTGGTGGGACCCCACCACGGTCCCCATGCCAGCAGGGCCACCCGGCACGGCTGGGAAGAATCCCTGCCCGCTCCCAAGTTACCTGCTTTCCCAGGAGGGTGCCCTTGGCGCAGCCCCTCCCAAACACACGTATGTGCGGACACACATGTGCATGCACACRCACGTGTACATTGTGCCTTCCACCCCACAACGTGCCTTGGGTGCAGACACAGGAGCTGAGCTGGATTTGCAGTGTGTTTGCCCTGGCTCGTGCTGGGGGCGGCACGAGGCGKTGGGAAGTGCTGCAGGACGGGGCAGTGGCACCATGGTGCGTGCGCAGGGCTTGCCGTGCCCCACGCCAGGCCCTTGCTGCACAGCTGTGTCACTGTCATGGCTGTCACCAGCAGTGGCACAGCGAGGAGCTAGAAACATTGGGTGCTGGAGAGGGACTGGCAACACACAGAGGAGGCTGGAGACAGCTGGCACCTCCACCTCCATTTCTTCCACCTCCAATCCAACCTCACCTCCTTCACCTCCATATCCCTCTCTCCCAACTCCACCTCCATTTCCTCTGTCTTCACCTCACCACTACCTCCTCCTCCTTCATGTCCCCCAACCTCACCTCCACTTCTGTCCCAATCCCATCTCCACCTCCACCTACTCTACCTCCACCTCCATCCCTACCTCCTTATCCATCTACTCCAACTTCACCTCTGTCCCAACCGCACGTCAACCTCAATCTCCACTACCACCCCCAACCCCACTTCCACCTCCATCTCCAGATCCCTCCCACTCAATCCCACCTGTTTTCTCCATCTCCTCCACATTCATCTTCCCCAACCCCACCTCCACCACTTCGATCTCCTCTATCTTCATCTCCTCCACTTCCACCCCAACTGCATCTCCACATTTGTGTCCTCCATCTCCACCTCAACCTCCTGCTGTGGCTGCACCAAAAGCAGGCTCCCTCTCCTCCCTGCTCCAGCTGACCCAGTAGGCATGGCCCCCCATGCAGCAGGACACGGCACCATGGCTCTGGTTGCTCCTGGTGCCACCACCTGCCCTAGGGAAGGTGGTGTCTCATACCAGGCACAGAGCCACCAAGGGGAAGACAGAAGCCAACCAACACTGACCCCACAGCCACGTTGCAGCTGGCCTGCCCACCATCCTCCCTCATGCTCGATGTTATCGGGTGCCTCGACTCCTCCAGGTATGCCAAGGGAGATGGGTGGAGGGGCCATGGCTGCTCCCCGTGGCACCAGGGTGTGGAGCTCACCGGGGTGCCAGTGAGCCCAAATCCTGCCCCACAGGAACAGCTGGGCTTTCACATGGGCCAGAGAAGAGCTTCTGCCAGCGATGCTGATGCCAAAGCTGAGTGCTGCTCCAGGCCCCGATCGCCAGGGCCCTCAGGCATGGTGCAGCCCAYGTCCGGAGCTGAAAGGCATCAGAGCAGCAGGGAGCCCTTCCTGCCCTGGGGTAGGTGGGCAGCCCCGGGAAACAGCCCCTGGAGCACGCCAGGCAGCCCCTGCCGCACGCACACACGACACTGAATGCCTTTCACGGGTCTTTAATAGAAAGAGCTGCAAAATGCGGAGGGCTGCGGCCCGCAGACGCCCCGCGTACAAAAGCTGGGTAGAAGAATCGCTTATTGCATAGACCTTAGTGTGGGAACGATCCCCCTCCCGCAGCCCCGCCGTACCAAAATAGCCGCCTTTTAGAAAACAAAAAGCGTCTCTGGATAAAACTCTCTCCTTATACAATAAATACTCTCCCTCCGGACATCCCTCTCTCCCCTCGGACCCTACGAGCCCCCACCYGCGTTGTGCTCGGTCCCTATTAAGGCATGGATTGAAAAAGGAGCACCGGTCTACATGTCCGCGGGGCCTGGTGGCACCCAGGGGCCATGGCAGCACCCAGGGGCCACTGTGGCACCCAGTGCTCATGGCACCCAGTGGTGAGGTGGCACCCTGCAGCCACGGCAGCACCTAGGGACTATGGTAGCACCCAGGGGCCATCACAGCACCCACTGATCATCACAGCACCCACTGGTCATGGCACCCAGTGGCGAGGTGGCAGCCATGGCAGCACCCAGGGGCCACTATGGCACCCAGTGGTCATGGCACCCAGTGGCCAGGTGGCACCCAGCAGCCATGGCAGCACCCAGGGGCCATCACAGCACCCACTGGTCATCACAGCACCCACTGGTCAGAGCACCCAGTGGCCAGGTGGCACCCAGGGACCATGGCAGCAGCCAGGGGCCATCAGGGCACCCAGCGGTCATGGTGCCCAGTAGCTAGGGTAGCACCCAGCAGCCATGGCGGCAACCAGGGGCCCTGGTAGCACCCAGTGGTCATGGTGCCCAGTGGCCACGTGGCACCCAGCAGCCATGGCAGGGCCCAGGGCCCAACCTGGGGCGCAGTGGTCATGGTGCCCAGGTGCCATCATGGCACCCAGGGGCCATGGTGGCACCTAGCAGCCGTCACAGCACCCAGCCACCATCATGGCGCCCAGAGGCCACAGGCCATGCAGCCAGGCGCCATGCCGCCTCAGAAGCTGGATTCAGGCACCGCTTTCCTCCTGCCCAGCGAGGCGCTGTGGTAGCGGGGCCGCGGCAGGGGGCCGCCAGGGGCAGTGGGGGGCCGCCGGGCAGGGGGCCCCTCGCCGCCCGGGCCCAGCGACGCTGAGCGCCGCAGGCTGCGCTCGGCCCACACGGCAGCACCACCAGAGCATGGTGACGGCCGCTCGGCCTGCGCCTGGGGGTGGCCACGGGGCAGCGCCGCGGGGCCCCGGCGGCGTCCCGCGGGCGGGCTCCCCGGCGCGGCCCGGCGGCCCTGCCGCTGCGGGGGTGCCGGGGGGCAGCCGCGGGCCTCCATGCGGTGGCTCAGGCACCTCGGGTGTCCCCGGGGCGCCAGCTCCATCCCCCACGGCCTGGGGCACGATGGCAGCGTGGGTGAAGCGGGGCCGGCGCCCCGACTCCAGGTAGGCCACCAGCTCGCGGGAGGCGCCCCGCTCCCGCGAGGCGAAGGACCAGCGCGGCGGCGGCCTGGCAGTGGCGCCCGCCTCGGCCTTGGCGGGCGACAGCTTCATGCTGACGCTGCGGYGCTGGAGGCCCCGCACGGGCGGCCTCGCCTCGAAGCCTCCTGCAAGAGAGGCGCGGGGAGGTGGGCGCCCGTGGCATCACCGCCCCCGGCGGCCGCAGCCCCCTCACCCCTGCCGCTCACCTTTCTCCGGGCCGCCGGCGGCGTCAGGGAAGCCAGGCGAGTYGGGGGTGCCGGGCAGCGAGGGGCAGGCGGCAGAGCCCCGTGACGCCCCGCTCTCCCGCTGGCCGCTGAGCCGCGACACCCAGTGATCGGACAGGGACGAGCTGGTGGAGCCTGCGGGGAGCGAGAGGCCGTGCTGGGGCGGGCGAGCCGAGGGCGCAGGGTGCCGGGGCGCGTGCCAGCCCCAGGGATGCCAGCGACAGCCGAGCGCCAGCAAGAGCCCCACAGTCCCTGGGGCAGGGAGCTGCACAGGGGCCGGGGGTAGGGGGCTGCGAGTGTGCCTGCAGCTCTGGGGGGGCTGCACGGGGCTGTGTGTGCGCATGCACATGTATGTGTGCACATGCACGAGCGCAGGTGTGCATGTGTCTGTGCAGCCTGCTTTGTGCCCCAGAGTCCGTGGGGGTGTTTGTGTGGGGGTGAGCCTGCCGTGCTTGCACACACGTGCGCGTGAGCGTGCAGCGTACGTGAACTTGCCATGAAGTGTGTTTCTGCCATGCCACATGCATTCAGTTGTGCTGCATGTGGCTGTGTGCACAAACCTGCGTGCACGTGTGTGCATTGAGCTGTGTTGTGTGACCATGTGTCTGCTCCACTGTGCATGCATGCGTGTGCACGCATATGCATACACGGCCTTTCGGTGTGCTCTGTGTGTGCCAGCTCGCCTGTTTGCGCATGGGTGTGCACGCAGAGGCATGCCGGTGCATTTGGCTGTACTCTATGCATGACTCTGTGTGTGTGTGTGTGTGTGTGTGTGTGTGTGTGTGTGTGTGTGTGTGCGCGCGCGTATGCACCATACTGCACATATATATGCACATTCAGCTGTGCTCGGTGACTGTATGCGTGGGCGCACCACAGTGTGTGTGTGCAAGTGTGCATTCAGCTGCGCTCTGTGGCTGTATGTGTGTACACACCATTGTCTGCATGTGTGTGCATGGGCACACATGCATGGGCGTGCATTCAGCTGCACTCTCTATATGTATAAGTGCGTGTACACTATACTGTGCATGCATGTACGTGCACGTGTGCATTCATCTGTGCTGTGACCATGTACACACACCATACTGTGTGCGCAAGTGCACGCATGCGTGCGCATTTGGCTGTACTCTGTGTGTGCTTGCGCACATGTACGTGATCCTGTGCATGACGCGTGTGCAAGCGCGTGCACATACGTGCACATCTGGCGGCGCAACAGGCCCTGCTCACCTCTCACGGAGCTGCTGGCCGACCAGGCGGGGATGGCGTTCCTGCGCTGGTAGAAGAGGATGTAGGCGCTGCGGGTGCTCACCTCGTCCTCCTGCACCCCCTCCACCGTGCTGTCGTCGTAGCTGTACCACCGCCCGTCCAGCGAGTTGCAGCAATAGGCTGGGGGCAGCGCGGGTGAGGGCCGTGCGGGGCCGGCCGTGCCTGGCCCCCCCAGGCAGGCATGTGCACCCAGCTCGCCCGGGCAGTGTGCGTATGGAGCGCTCCCCCGCCGCGGTGCACCCTGCACCCACACTGTGCCCCATGGGACATCGCCCCCCTGCAGTGCCCCCACGCCGTGCCCCAGAGCACAGCCCGTTGCAGTGCACCCCAAGCCTCACACCATGCCCTGGCCACATCCCCCTGCAGTGCCCCCCAAATCCACACCATGCCCCACGGCACAGCCCCCCCCCGCATTGCACCCTGAGCCCCAGAGCATGCCCCATTGCAGTGCACCCCGAATCTCACGTCATGTCCCACAGTGCAGCCCCCCCCGCATTGCACCCAGAGCCCCAGAGCATGCCCCATTGCAGTGCACCCCAAATCCACATCATGCCCCATGGCACAGCCCCCCCGCATTGCACCCTGAGCCCCAGAGCATGCCCCATTGCAGTGCACCCCAAATCTCATGCCACAACCCAGGGCACAGCCCCCCGGCCCCCAAACCCCATGGCGTGCCCCACGGCAGATCCCCTTGCAGCACATCCCAAACTCTGTGCCATGCCCCAGGGCACGTCGGCCTGAGGTGCCCCCCAGCCCCACGGCACCCCCAGCCCCGCGCCGGGCGCTCACCCGTGTAGTGGCCGCCCTGCATGCTGCCGTGGTGGTTGCAGACGGCGTACAGGTCGTAGAGGTAGTCGAGCTGGCAGCTCTCGGGCAGGCACAGCGGGGCCTTCCAGGGCGCCCAGTGGCCCGGCGCTTGCTTGCCGGGCGCCTGGCCCCGTTGGGCCACGTGGGGGGCCATGTCGAGCCCCCGCAGGGGGAATTGCACCAGCGTGGTGAGTTTGTGCCTGCGCTCAGCCACCTGGCGGAAGCGCTTGAGGTGGATGATGAGGATGTCGGGCAACGTCCAGAGGCTCAGCTTCACCGTGCCCTGCTGGAGCACTTTGCAGTGGGGGCAGCGCCACGCGTCGTCCGGGGCCAGCTGGGGACAGCGCACGCCGTCAGCGCGGCGCCCCGGCGCGAGCCCAGCACAGTGCTGAGCTCCCCAGGGCCGGGCCAGCACCGCGTCTGCCTCCAAGCCTGCCCGCTGCACCCGTCCCTGATGCACCCGTCCCTGATGCACCCATCCCCGACGCACCCGCCCCCATACCTGCTCCTCCTTGGTGTAGAGCTGGAAGCACTCGTCCAGCGTGCAGCTGTGCTGCTGCTGGTGCGCCTGCTGCTGCAGCCTCACGCTCTCCGCGTCCTGCACCACCTCCTCCTGGATGCTGCCGAAGAGGCTGCGGGGGGGACACGACGTGGAGGGTGCTCAGACCCACCCCGCGCCATCCCACCCGCCGCGGAGCCCCAGGCATGCGGGACTCACCGCTCTTTGGTGCCGGCGTCCCACTCCACCGTCAGCTTCACGTGGGGAGGGCCGCCGGGGCCGCCCAGCTGCAGCGCCCTGCGGGGGCGGCGGCGGGCGTCAGGGCCGGCGCTGGATACAGCCCCGCTTGCYCGCCGCCGGCCCCTCGCCCCTGGGGCCGGGCCTGAGCGCAGGCAGGAGCTGGGACTGAGCCCCCCGCCCYGCCGGCGGGGCTGCGGGGGGAAACCGAGGCAGCCCGTGGGCGGGCGCTGCCAGGCGGTGGGCTGCAAGCTGCCGGCGAGGCGGCTCCTGACGCCTCTCCGCAGCYGAAGCGAGCCGGTGCCGGCTTCCCTTGGGGCCTAATCGGCTGCTGCAAACTGCTGCACCCTGCAAGGGGCTGCGCTTCGGCACGTCCTCCCCGGACGGGCAACTTCTCCATGCCTGGATGATGCATGCAGCTAGCACAGTATGGCATCACCTCTTCCTCCTCCTCCTCCTCCTCCTCCTCCTCCTCCTCCTCCCCTCCGCAGGCGGCTGGGCCCTGGGCGCAGGGCTCTGCCCACCCGGCCGCCTCGGCCCCGCACCGGGGCGGGGAGGTGCCCCGAGCCCCCAGGCACTGCGGCCCTTGGAAGGGGACAGGGCCATGTCACTTGGTGCCCGCCGGTGGCACGCGGCGCCCAGAGACGCTGCCGGCTCCCCCCGGGAGCGCGCTGCACCGGAGGGATGCTAAGAGGCGCTGGGTCCCCAACCCCACCTGTGCCACCCCCAGGGACACCCCCTGGCCCAGCAGGGCCATCTCCATCGCGGCCACCCCCGGGGGCGCCTCCACCCAATGGCAGCTGATGCAACGTGGCCSTGGAGGCTGGGGCTCGTGGGACCCRCGTCCCCAGTGGGAACAGAGCTGCTGGGGAGCAGCCCGGGCATCCGGGGGCAATTCCCACGCCGGCCGGCGCCATCCTGCCCTTACCTGTCCACGGCCGGGTGGCAGAGGGGCCGGGTGTCCTGCGGCGAGAGGTAGCTGCAGGCCACGGAGCCGCCGGCCACGCGGATGCGGAAGAGGGCTCCGGCGCCCTGCTGGGGAAGGGGTGAGAGGCCTCAGCGGGCRCCGGGGCTGGAGAGGCGCCCCGAGGGCCCCCGTCCTCGCTCCTCTGCCTTCGTTCCCCAGGCGGCTCGCAGGGGAGCAGGGACTCGGCGAAGCGTCTAGCCGCAATTCGGGGCTTGGATGCAATAATCTATCTTCATTTTGTACGGGAATTTAATCTCGGGTCCCAAGTGGCTTCTGATTATGATTTAATAAGCTATAATTTAATTAAAATGCTATCCACTCGGAACAAATATGAAAGGAGATTAACATGCACAAAAATTAATGTTACATTTAAAATTCATCTTTTATCCCTGCGGGTTGTTGTAACGCTTTAAAAAAGTAGATCAAAAGTTTATAATCGAGCCGCAGCCACCTCGGAGATTTTGGCCTCCGTTTCCACAAAGAGCAAAACATTACGTTGCCCTTCACGTTTCGTCATTGCTGGCCTTTTCCCGTCAGCCGGTGGGGGACGGGGCCAGCCGGGGCTCTGCGGGGCTCCAGCTTGGTGGCTGCTTGGGGACCCACAGCGCCCCACGGATGGTGGCACCCAGGCGCTGGACAGGGTGGCTGGGCTGGGAACRGCTTTGCCGTGAGGCTGGGGGCAGTTATCAGCCTGGGGAGGCACCGTGAAAGCCCCTGTGAGCCAGGCTCCACCATGGCCACCCACAGCAACACTATGGTCACCCATGGCTCCTCCAGGGCCACCCACGGGTCCACCATGGCCACCCACGGTKACGCTGCAGTCACTGGGGTGACACCTTGGCCACCCATGGCTAAACCACAGCCGCCCATAGCAACACCATGGTCACCCATGGCTCCACCACAGTCATCCACAGCTCTTCCATGGCCACCCATGTCTAAACCATGGCTACCGATGGCTAAACCACAGCCACTCACGGCTCCATCATGGCTCCACCATGGCCACCCATGGCTCCACCATGGCCACCCATGGCTACGTCACGGCCACACCACGATGGCCCCATGACTACATCACAGCCACCCTACAGCTCCACCATAGCCACCCAACAGCTCCATCCCCAGTGTGAGAACAACACCTGGCTCAGCGTGCGGCTGAGATGGGACAGATGAGAGACACCTCTGTCCCACCGGTGCCCCCAGCCTCAGCCCGGGGCCCGAAGCAGCGCTCACCTGTGGCTGGACCTCGCTCCTCATCAGGTAGCGCATTTTGGCCAGGATGCACTGCTGGAGCTGCTCCCAGGAGATGCCTCGGTCCTCTCGCATCACCAGCGGCGGCCCGAACCTGGGGAGGGACGGCAACCCCGCGGTGAGGGAGGGGAGCTCCCCGGCCATCCCCACGGCATCGGGAGGCGAAGAAACGTGAATTCCCCGCCAGGCCGCAAGCCGGGCACCGGGTGGCAGGGACCTGGCGCAGCACGTGCCGCTCACCGGAGCGGGCCGGCGTGGTGCAGGGAGCGAYGAGGCCAGCGCGGGCAGGGGACGTGCCAAAGCGCCCTGCGGCGACGGCTTCGAAGCGCCYGCGGCGGCACGCTCGCCTCCTCCCCGCGGCCCCAGCGCTCCCCCCGCATGCCGGGGCCAGCGGCAGCGGGGGCCCGTACCTGGCGGCCTGCGGGCCGGCGCCGGCCGTGTTGCAGAGGAGCAGCAGGACGCGGCCGCCGGCGCCGCGGTGCAGGCACTCGGAGGAGAGGGCCGCCGGCGGCAAGCGCTGCCCCTCGGGCTCRGCGGCGTTGGGCGAGGACGGCAGGCTCAGCGGGCACCCTGCAAAGCCAAGCGGCACGGTGGGAGGCCGCCCGCCCGGGACAGGCCAGCGCGGCGGGGACGGCCCCGCAGCACCGGCCCCACAGCACCGGCCCCGCGCCGCCCCCACCGCTCCCCGCCATCTCCTGCTGTGTTGTCCAGTCAAGGGGTTCTTGTTTAGGCACTGGAGCCTGGAATTCAGGCAGGATCCGGCCAGGCACAAAACGGGGGGTGCTGGCGCCAGCCCCCGCAAAAGGGGCAGAGACTGCAGCTGCCCTCAGCTGCGCCCACTCAGGGCCCCCCCAGCCCCCCAGCCCGCCAGCTCCCTGTGCACCCCGACCCCCCCCACCAATCGCAGTGCAGCGCACCTGCCTCCCACCAATCACAGAGGAGGCACCAGCAGTGTCCAGCCAATCCCGGTGGAGTACACCCGCCTCTGACCAGAGTAAGGAGAATTACAGTCTCCTACTGGTCACGAGAAAGTACACCTGGCTCCGACGAATCACAGCAGAGACACTATCAGCCTCCTACCAATCACAGTGCAGCATAGCTGCCTCTAAACACAGTAATGAGAATACCAGTCTCCCACCAATCACAGGGCAGCACATCTCCCTCTGACCAATCACAGCAGAATGAGTATCCAACTCCCACCAACCACAGTGCAGTTCACCTGCCTCCCACCAATCACAGCAGCGACATTATCAGCCTCCCACCAATCACAGTGCAGCACACCTGCCTCCCACCAATCACAGCAGAGCGAGTATCCAACTCCCAC
>PTFA01000179.1:49459-81058 GCA_003342895.1 Casuarius casuarius
GCGGGGGCTGGAGGGGCCGGGCGGGCGGTTTTGTGTGCGCGGCCGGCTCCTCCCCCGGGCCGGGCTGCGCTGGGGAGAAGGGAAAGAGAAAGGAGCGACGAGGAGGAGGAGGAGGAGGGGGAGGAGGGAGCGGGCAGCCGCCGCTGCTGCTGCCGCCGGCGACGGGCGGCGTAGGCGGTGGCCGGGCCCGGCTGCGCCGCCTCCCGCCGCTCCCGGGCGGCCTCGGCGGTGCCCGGGGGGTCCCAGCGCCTCTGCCGCGGCAGCACTGCCCGGGGGTGCGCCGGCCCCGCCGCCCCGGGATGCCCCCGGCCGGGGTGCTGGGGTGATGCTCGGCGCTGCCCCAGTGACGCCGAGGGTTTGGGGCAGCCCGTGACCTAACAGGGCTTCACACGGGGCCCCGAAACCCAGCTCCCCCCAGTCCTGGCAGGGACTCCCACCTCCGGCTCAGCGTCACCCCTCTGCAGCTGGCACTGCACACGGGAGCTGGCTTTGGGCCTCGTCTGGGGGAGCTGAGCGCACTGGGGTGACGGGGACAGACCCAACCATACGGTGGTGACCCCCCCTTAGCCAGGTGGAGGGAGGCCACGCGGGTTTTGCTGCTCACCAGGGCTCTGCGGGGCGGGACGGTGCCGCGCTCCCCCAGCCCATGCAGCTGGCGGCCAAGCCCTGCCCTTGCTGCCGGGGGACGGGGGGTGGCCTAGGAGGTCGGTCCCTGCTCCCCGGCTGCGGCGTCACCGGCAGAGGAAACCCGATGGGTTTCGACGGCTGCTTTTCAGCCGAATCAGTCGCCTGGTCCGGCTGACTGCGTCGCACAAGCCCCGCGCTGGCTCGGGGAGGGTGTTGCAGCAGCACCTCACCCTTCACTTGGCTTAAACGGGTGGTGAAGCAGCACGCGGGCTGGTGCGGCAGGGTCTGCTTTCCAACAGCAGCTGGGCTGTGAAAAATTCACATCCCGGCAGGCAATGCCAGGCACGCGGGAGCCTGGGACCCGCCTGCCCTCGCAAACAGCCCTGAAATGCGCTCTGGGCCGGAGCCGCTCTGACAGCTCTGCTCAGGAGGACGATGCAGCGTCGCAGCGCGGGGACGGGAACGCCGCAGCGGCAGAAGGGCTTTGCCAGCCCCTTTCCTGGAGGAGCGGCCGAGCGGCGTGCTGGCCCCCTCCGCGCCCCGGCAYGGACCCCCGGCCCTCGCCTCCCTCGGCCCCGGGAAGAGCAGCCTGACTGGGTTGCCGGTSCGGCTGCGCTCGGGGATGGAGGCGACGTGGGAGCAGCTCTGCCCCAGGCCTTGGTGCCTCCGGACACCTCACTTTGGTCTCCAGGGAAGGCGACCGCTGTCCCCGGCCATCGCTAAGGGCTTGGAGATGTGCCTGGGAGCGGCCGCGCGGGCCAGAGGCTGGATAAGCGGAGATGGCAAGGCCTCAGTGCTGGAGGCACAGCGGGAAGCGGACGTCTGCCCGGGTAGCAGGGGCAGGATCGCGGGGCGATTGCGGCCCAGCGCAGTCCTGCCGGGAAGGACTCCGAAGCCCCTGGGTGCAAACTGAGGCCTCCAGAGAGCTGGGCCCACTTCTGGCTCTGCCACAGCCTTCGGGTGCGACCTAGGTCATGTCACTTAGTCTCCCAGGGCCTCAGGTGCGGCAAGAGGTTGGAAACCTCGAGGCACCTCAAAGGCTCTAGAGCTGGAAGGCGACAACGGGGCGTCCCCGGGTTTTCACCCGGCAGGCGGCAGAGCCGGTCCTGCTGCAGCTCGGGGGCCGGGCTCCTCGGCACGGGCCTGCTGGGCCCGGCAGGCTCGTGGCGGTGGCGAGGATGCGGGGAGCCGGCTCTGTGGAGCGGCTGGCTGCYGAGAAGCCCCCGGCACCGTCAGCTCGCCGGTCCCAGCCCAGCTACAGAAAACTGCCCGGCGTCACTGCAAGCAGATCTCCCTCAGTGTCGGCCGGGGTCAGCGGTCAGGGAATGGCGTCGAGGCTGAGCCGAAATTCCCACGCCAAACACCTCCAGGCGCCGAGGTCTGGCTCTCCCGCCACGTCTGCGCCTGCGGTTAAAGCTCATCTGTCAGCAACCTCCCAGCCGGAAAGCTATAGCACTTTTCCCACTCTGAAGTCCCTCTTTATAGAGCCAATAAACAAGATACCCCCCTTGAAAAGGCGTCCTAAAAATTGGGTATCCTGATASAACGAAGTTCGCAAGCTATAAAGCAACGGCCTGGGTACTCCCCAGGGCTTGGGCAGCTTCGCGTGCCTGCTCCACGGRGACGGGACATCTCGGTTCTGCTGCAAACCCTGCTACGAAACCTTGAGGGATGGAAACCAAGATGCACCGAGTCGTTTGCATGAGGAGCTGGTGATTTTTCTGCTTGAATTATTTAACAAAGGCAGGTTGTGCTTCGTGCCCTGTGGGAAGAACGGAGTTTATCAAATCTAAAAAAAGAAAAAATCCCTCCTGGCTCGTTTAAAAGAAAACTATTTGTTGTTTCTCTCCAGCTGGTTTTGGCCRGACACCCAACCCCAGCAGCTTCCCACCCGAGCTGGAGAGGCAGCCAGCGCCCGCGACGGCTCTGAGAGCGTGAGCCGGCCCGAGCTGAACGCTGAATTAAACGGAGCCAGAGTCCAAATGGGCTTGTAATGAGAGCAAGAAAAATCATTGAGAAAAAGTGAGGGCACCCAAAGTAAAAGAGGCAGGAGCCAGAGAAAGAGTCAGATCAGGAGCTAACAGGTATCAGAAGCGGAGAGTGGCTGTCCTGGGGCCACCGGCACCCGGCACAAAGCACAYGTCAAACGGCACCAAAAGCCTTTTCGCTTACCGGCTGCCCTGCCACCCGCGATGCCGGGCGGGATTATTAACAGCGCCCGTCAGGCAGGGATTTAAAATCCCGCTTTCTTACTTGGCAGCCTCTTTCCGTGCCTCGGGGCGTCCCGAAGGGCTGGAGGAGCACGGGGCGTCGCCACCGCATACCTTTCCTACAGGTACTGCCGGTTGCTTCCACCTGGAAACAAATAATTCCCGCGCCGGAGCGGCCGCCAGGAACGCTCACTATGTTCAACTCCTTTTCGACAATATCGTATTCGTAATCTTCACTCTTCTTTAAATAGTTCTCGACCCCGCGCCTTCTTATTCAGATTAAATCAATAATTTACGGGTGCTGCAGGCGGCGCGGGGCTGTGTAAGCACACTCTCGAAAAAGCCTTTTTTAGTAGCTTGTGGCTTTCTCGGACTTCTGCCTTTCACGCTGATGTTTTGCACGCGTCAGGCTGAGACTTGGAGCAAATTCGGGGTGGGGAAAATCTCGCCTTTGAGTACTGAGAGAGTGGAAAAAGACCTGCTGTTATGAAAAATTCCTTGTTCCTGAGTGAGCTGTTCTGGTACCCAAGACACCAAACTGTTGGGACAAATGTAATAAGTGCAGGTAGGTTCAATGYGACTAGTGAAAAGGCACTTGGATATTAGGATGGTGAGCGCAAGAAAAACCTCCTGACTTGATCTGAAGTGAGCTGACTCAGGCCTGGTAGAAATCCACTCCGATGTTGCCAAATCACAAGGATTAAAAAAAAAAGAAAGAAAAAAGCAACCTTCATACATGCACCCTGGGTTTTGTCATAGGACAATGTTTTCTTTATTTAAGCCTCTCCCGTTCTCTTGGCACGGCCGGGGAACATCTGTGCGGCCGGGCGGAAACTCCCCCGCGACATGCCACCCCCGGCGCCGGCTGCGGGGCAGCGTGAGTCTCTCCCTGCCCCTGTGGCTTCCCCAGCGCCGGGCGCATTGGGGAGYTGGTGTTTGCACAGCGCGTTGAAGACGCGTGGCGTTGTGCAAGTGTTAAGCGCTGAGTGCAAGCAAAGGCGATCTGAGCCTACGTTCGTTTTAAGAGATTCTTTAGTCACGGGGAAATTTCTTATACTGGCCTGCTGCTGAAATAGGTCYGATAATCTGATCACATCATTATCGGACAGATAATCACAGAACCCACAACAAAAACCCCTCAAACAACATCTGATTTTCTGGCTTGAGGTAGAAAGAAGGAGCCTTCCCTTGCAGTAGACTCCTCTGTATTCGGTCTCTTCACTCTAATTAAATTATAGATAGCAAACTAAGTTATTTAGTACCCGTATTAAAGATGCATGGGTCCTGCCGTTTTYGGCATAAGTTTGTGGATGAATAGCATCAAGGCAGCTAAACGCTGCTCTGCCAGGGCTCTTGCATCATGCTGATGAATAGCGATGAATATGCTCCATCGATCTGGAACATGAAAGGTCAGCAGATAACTTGCCCCTCAGCTGCAGTAACTTATTTTGCAGCAATTCTGCTTTGTTTTTAATAAATATGTATGGACCCCTGGCTGCTTCACTGAACAGGCATCTCTGGGCTATTTACACGCACTGTCCCCTCCGAGCTAAGAAACTGTGATCTATGCGGCAGGCACTGAAATTGGGGGTAGAGAGGGAGAGCCGGGTCCCTCTACAGCAGAAGGGAGCGTGGCGCTATGGACCTTGCGCAGGGTTGCGTTACAGAAACCGCCTGACGCCCTCCCAGATGTCGCTGCCAGGTTGAGGGGGGCTCGAAAGGTTCAGTTGGGAACCAGCCTCTGACCGCAGGCGTATTCATTCATCTGGATTTTCCACAGTAAATAAAACTGATTTGCAGAGCTACRTGCATTAAACTCCACGTGTTTATGTAACCAGGGACCTCAGGTTTTGCAGGGGCACTAGGAAAGCACCGGCTGCCCTCTCGTGGGCAGCCTCTTCCTCCGCCGGGCCCGTCGGCCGTGGGGTTGGGATAATTTGCTATGACAGAACCGGCACACGCTACCCCCGTCCTGTCGGTGGTTTGGGATACACAGAGCAGAGCACGCACAACAGGTCTTTCTGGGCTGTGTTAGCCTAACTACTCAGCTGGCAGCCGCGGGAGCGCTTTCTGAATGAGCGTGATCTGAGTGGCTACAGGGAGACGAGGGCTCAGTTCTCGGTGCTGGGACGCAGGACCAATCTGTTCATTTTGCCCMTCTAACATGACGCCTGGCTCCAGAGGGAAGAGCAGCTGAGGAAACACAAGCAGAAACCTAGCTTGGTATGGACTGCGAGCAGGTGAGGTCTGCCGTTAAATGAGTCTCTAGGAACTCAACTATGGACCAGCACTCAAGGATGGTATGTCCAGGTGGATGAAATGTTAAAGGTGCTCAAAATCGTAACAAACTGAAACAGTTTCCCCTTTCTTCAGGGCAGCCCATACAATAAAAGACCCCAGCACCAGCATGGGGTAGGACACAGCGCTTTGCAAGGGTCCCCATAAAGTCACCGTGAGGCCAGGTGCCATCGCTGCTCCCCGCAGGTCTCCCAGCAGACCCAGTCTGGTTGACAGGAGATGCCGAGATACACCAAAAAGCAGACCCATCTCTCTAGGTTTGGCAAATATAGTCCCAACCCATCAAGTGCCAGCCTTCAGCTCCCAGGTCAGCTGCTGCAGAAGATGCTGGAGGAGTTCAGAGCCAAATGCCATCAGTCCCTAACTTCCCCACTGCCTTGCAAAGATGAAAGGCYGGGCTGAAAGGTTTTTGCCCTTAAGGGGAGCCACAAAGTCCAGAACTTCTTGGAGACAGCATGCAGCTACAGCAATCAAAACCGTAGACCCCAGAGAGTGACTAGAGACCTCGCTCATCATTGACAGGTAGAGGGAGTGTGTCCTGTTAACCATTGCCCAAAATCCCATTGCTTGGAGCTGTGGCAGGACCTTGCCCCACAATCTCTAGCACCATGGCTGTGCTAGGACCCTTCTTGGCTCAGTCCATTTAAGCTGCCCAGATGTTCCAGTCACTGGTGACTTGYTGCCCGCCTGCTGCATGGTGACAGAGGCATCCCCAGGGCTGGACCTGCCCCTTCTCACGGTGCAGCGCGGCACGGCATGGCGCGGCACAGCACGGCACGCAGCCGGCTGCCTCCGGAGGAGGTGTGCACTCAGGACGCTTGCTGGGACCAGCACTGGCTTATTCACTGCGTGCAGCAGATGCCCTGAGGTGCCGAGGAATGTGCAAATAAACAAAGACTAGAAAGTTACCTGAGATGTTAATGCATTAAAAAAAATATATTAAGAAGCATTTGTGCTGGGATAGAGCAAGGCACTAATAATTACGCAGCCTTTCTGCAGGGCATAAGTCCAAGCTCCTCGTGGCCTAAGTCCTGGAGAGTGTGGTTTCACAGAGTGGGGAATGGCAGCCTGGAGGATTGGGAGCCAAATTCTTGCTGGTAAGGCTCTCTGATCCCAACATTATGCTGTAAAGTAAGGCTTCAGCTAGAAATCTGGGTCCCCCATGTCTTGGCCACTGCTTTCACCCACTCAAAAAGTTACCTGCTTGTGGAGCAAGAGTCAAACTCCACTGAAGACTGTTTAATGCAACTTTTCCTTTTTTCCTAACAAAAAGGATTACAAAGCAATTTCCAAAACCCCAATATACGCCTGCTTTCCACTGCCACTCCCTTTACACCCCTCCACCAGGCCCACAGGGACCAGAATTTACCTCCATTTCAGTGTCACCAGAGACTACCAAGACCGTGTAGGCGACTCAGTGCAGCCGGGGAGTCCACGCAATTCATGCACGGCTGTAGCCTTTCTGCTTCCCTGTTTTGCCACTAGCTGCTCCTCCTCCTCAAGAGGAGGCTTCCAGCTAGAGAGAGGGGGAGAGCTGTCAGCAGCATACGCAATGTGTATGCAAACACGGCTCTTGCCAGTGACACCTTTTTGCTTCTGTTGATGTGACAGGAGAAATCTTAGCTCCGTTTTCCTTGGCGAATGGAGGGGCACTGAAACTCCACAGCACTTCATGGTAACAGCACATTCGTTATGGCTGATTCCAGGTAAGAGTGTTATAGATCTCCATCATTAACAGGACTGTTCTTCATGCCTAATGAGAGCATAATGAATACATTCACATTGTAAAATACAATTTGCCTGCCGTCAGGCAAATGCATAATGGGGAAATTTGTGACTGCAGTTCGTGTTTCCCAAACATAACCCGACTTCTGGTGGAAGAGCAGTACAGGTTGCTCTGCATATCTGCTTCTTGGCGTTATTCATGTAGGTCACATCCATTTGTAAAGCTCGAGGGGCTCCCTGGGGACCACAGCTGTGCTGCTGAGGAGTGTGCACTGCTCTTAGCGCTTCTGCAAGATGTGCCGGGAGGGGCAAGGTTGTGCCGGGGGAATGAGTGCTGCTGAGCTGCAGTGTACCGGAGCGCTGCCTGGAAAGTAGATGAGCTTGCGAGTGCCTGGCTCAGCCATGGGGGCCCATGTTTTCCAAATAAAGTAGCAGACTCAAAGGTCACACAGCTACCTGCAGTCGTGGACTAAATGACTCGAATGTGGTTATCTCCTACAAAATACAGTATGTGGGTCAGTGCCCCAAATGCTCATCTGCCCCTACAGCTGCAACGCTATGATGGTACAGTTTTGTGTGTGGACACTAGGGCTGGGGGTCTACAGGGACTGCAGGGTGCACGTGGTGTTACACGGCAGGGGAGATGCCACGCTGCTGCCCAGCTGTTACAGCAAACCAAACACACTTGTGGGCAGTGACCTACGTTGGCTTGCTAAGCTGSAGCAAGTGAATTCAAACAGTGTGCATGCTTGAAGTTTGGACCGGTCTCAATAAYGTGATGCAGCTTCACATTGAAAAGAAACAGGTGCAGGGCAGAACTCCAAATMCTCTGTGCTCATGGTTTTCTGATCTGAAAGTTGCTGGTGACAGGCACAGGGCCTGAGCCTCCTTGCTATTCACAACAAACAGAAAATGTAGGTTACTAGCCTTTACCCTTTAGCGTGTCATCTGCTGTTTTCCACAGAGTCAGCAGGTGACCAGGGCCAGGTGAATCACGGACGTCTATCTCCTTCTGCTACCTCCAAGCAGGGAAGAAACAGCTTGTGCAGCAGGAGTATGGAGGGTTTGGGTTCTTATACCCATGAAACAGCCACGCAGAAATAGGACCTTTAGCTCCCCACTGGGTCCCTGAATTCTACTCCTGCCTGTAATGACAGGATTGGACCTACCCGGTGGGAACTAAATAGCTTTGCTGAAGTGAGACTCTATTAGGCAGTTATCTGCATCTCAAAACTCAACTCAGCGAGTATGGAGAGTTGGCAGTGCACTGAACTGTGCTGGGGTCCCCTAAGGTCTGCAGTTAATAAAGGCGTAGGCTGGGGAAGCTGTCGCTGCGGCTGTCCACCCTGCTGCCATCTGCGTAGAGAGGACACAGGACTTCGGGACTGCCTGGTTAGCTCTGCGTATACCGAGTTCTGTTTTCATTCTCCCAGCAAAAACACAAATGTTTAGACTGTTCGTCCCACATTCCAGTGGTTTGATCCTGCCTTCCAAACCACAGTGAGCATTACTGCAGAGCTTGTAAAACCTGCTCGAGTGTTTATCACTGCATAGCATCAAGTCTTGAATCCAAAGAAAAAGAGGAAGGAATGACTTAATTCCATTGCTCAAGACTCCATTAATAAGAGCAGAGATATTTCAGCCAGAAGGAATATGGTTGCAAAGTGTTTGATGGACAACATATGTGCAAAGATACCCCCAGAGCCAGTCCCAAAGTATCCACCCTTACTGTGCTATGAGCGACAAACATTTTCAGTGGTATATGAAGAACAATAAACAAACCATATTTGCAATTTTCTGTCCCCCACTGCATACCAAAACAGCTCATGTTATCAATCCAGATATGACAGTATGTGACACTGCCTTTAAATCATCTTATCATTTAAATAAAATGTCTGTAAGCATTAACATTGAGAAATGCAACATTTTGCTACAATTTTAATTTATGACAGAATCCCCAGAGGCCTTCAATGCCAGCAAAGGAAACATTTACTTCACTTGCATCACTTCACAGAATGACTGCATTTGAAATACACTGATCTTTAAACAGTATCTGAAGAGCTCTTGTTTATAATACTAGATACAATACCAAATATTCATTCTCAGGCAAAATACGTATTTCATACTTACGTTTGGAGCCCTAAACCCAAGTGTTCTCATAAAATTACCTTTGAAAAATTAGGTCCAATGACCAGGAGTTTTAGTGTGCCTGGACAGAGACATCCAGCCATTTTTAGAAATGACTGCACTCTCACTCTTGAATCAGGCCTCTGAACAGAGTCTTAAATTGGACACCACAAACGAAGAAGCCCCCAAATCCTTGTATGCCTTTGAAAATGTTGATTTAAAAGCTTGACTCAAAAGAGCTTCCTAGTTAAATGCTTGAGTTGGAGCTGAGGGCTTTTTCCTTAATCAGGTCCAGACAAATTAAAATGAACACAGAAGACTGAATTTACACAAGAAGTTATTCATTAAAAGAAGGGACAGAAAGGGGTAGGGAAGAGAAAGAGAGAGAAAACATGTGAAAGCGAGGGAGAGCGCACAAGTGAGCACACACACAAGCAAGAATACTCTAGGAGGCACTATGGAAAGGTAGCAGTAACAAACCACAAGTGTTGTAAAAACAATGAAGAAGATTTTCAGAAGTGATGAATACTTTCACTCCAATCTGAGAAAAAGGAGCAGCAAATTCTTAGCCCCTCTGAAAAATCAGACCTAGTTATTCAGTGCTAGAAAGGATATCTGAAGGATCTGGTAAATTCATACCAGAGAGTATAAAAATAGTATCTCCTCTAATAGTAGGAATGCCTTAAAACAACCTCAGCTATAAAAGAAAAGAACTGTTAAAACTGGCCTAGAAAGTAGCAGCCCAGCAGCTCCTGTGCCAGCTGTTAGTGAAAGTGTGGGTATTTCCAGCGCAGGATGGCACCATCTGCACTCACACTCACAATGTACTTGTTCCCAGGAGAGATCTTGAGGCGGGTGATGTTGCCACTGTGGCCCACTCCAACATGAGTCACTTCACCCTCATTATAGTCCCACATTTTCACCAGATGGTCATCGCCACCTGCATTGGGCACAAAGGAAGAACAGACAATTACACATTTCTGCTGGTTTTTTGTTCCTAGATCACAGGCAGAGGGATACTTTGGTGTTCATCCGGTGTAGGAAGGGTGGGATACACTGTTTTGAGCATTATGGCAAAAACTACTTCTTTTCAACTGAATTGGAGAGTAAGTGTCCAGTAGAGTGCTCAAGATCTGCACCAACAGATCACAGTAAACTATGGTCAGCAACTGGTACCAAAAATACTAAGGGCCTTCAAAAAGTCCTTAACCAATGTTGGCTTCCCAGGTTAACCTAAAAAAACCTTGGTGCTGATATATAAAGTCTGCAGTTTTAACTATAGCCAATATACACAACACCACGGTTCCTCCATCCTTGTGCTAGGCTCCCAGAAGAGACGTCATGATCGTGAGGAACATGTGAGCCTGAGGCTGGATAGAGCCTGGAGTCATTCTCATTTGCAAACCAACAAAGACTGTCAGGCTTCTGGAGCAGGACACTTGAACAGATCATTCAAGTGTGTTGTGAAGACTACTGAACTAAACGAAGTGCAGGATGAGGTGCAATCCTGTACTCCCTCCGGGACACTTGAACCTTGTGTTCACCTTTAAACTACATCTTGCAAGACTGAACCATAATATCTTCCAAGACTGAATCACAGCCTCCTTCCAAGTATTTTTCTTCAGCAATTCATTTTATTTTCCCCTTTAGCTGAACTTCCTTTTTGTTCTTTCCTACTGTACTGAGGTCTTTGGTTCATTGCCTTGCTCTTCCTGGTGTTAATAGGGCCTCCTCTTTTCTAGTTTCATCCACTCACTCACCTGTGACAAAGTAAGTCCCATCTGATGTGATGTCCATCCCATTGATGGAACCCGATGCAGAGCCTTCCAGTTCCCTGATTGCAGAACCATCAAACACTTCCCAGTATCCAATCTAGAGAACAGACCAAAGAAGAGCTCCCTAATTCTCATGGCCTGGTTTGATCACAGCCTTGCTTGATTCTGACTAGATGTTTGAAATGTCTGTAACAAGATTTGGGGTTTCTGCATTACGGTAAACATAATTCCTGTAGCTTTCCTTACCCTTCTATCTGTTCCACTGGTGATTATCTGGTATTCTTCAGGATGGTAACACACACATTGGAATAATGTGTTGGCTAGAATCATCTGATTTCTTGTAAAACGCCTGCAAAACACCCCAAAACAGAACACAGCAAGAGGGTCAAAAATCTTGAGCTTTCAAAGCTTGAGCTATATTCACTTGTGCTATACATCAGACCTCTCTTTCTACTCGGGTATTATCAGGTACTGGTCTGAGTTCAGGGTTTCATGAAGCACATGAGTGTCATCAGTTCTGTTTCCCATCAGGCCTGCATCATAAGACTTTTGATCTGCTGTCATATGAGATGAAAATTTTTAATCTAGAATGCTTTCTAGGTGCTACAAACTATGCAAAAATGTCCTTATCTTCATCGTAACTCAGAAAGTCTAGAGATCTGCAATAGCTAAATAAGAACCATACAGTGCTGGAAAACAAGGCTAGTAGGAATCGTAGGAAAACATCTGCTCCACCCCCTTGGCCAAGCAGGATCAGATACAACAAAACAACTCCAGACAAATGTTTGTCTAAACTCTTCTGAAAAGCTTCCAGTGTTGGAGRCTCTACTTTCCCTGGCTTGATTGTTCTTCCCAGTAATGTTCTTTTCCTAACGCTCTTTTCCCCTGCCTCCTTGCCATGTGATGTCCCAAATGGGACACAGTAATCCAGCAGATACATTACAAACACTTGAAGGGTCTTGCAATACTTATCTGTCTCCTTACACAATATCCCAGATAATGCATGTTCCATCAAGGCTGGCTGTGACACATTCTCGGTCATTCTTCTTAATCTTAATACAAGACACGGCAGATATGTGCTCCTTCAGAACTTCCTCCAGTTTGCGAGTTCTCTCACCAATCTCCCAGACCCTCACCTGCAAAGCAGCAACAAACATCTTTTGTACCACCTGTTTCTGACAGAGCTTAGGTTGATGCCTGAGGCATTCCTGAATTTTGAGTTTTTCCTATAACACCTATGACAACCAACTCTCAGTGGACTCTGTCTATTTTTCTGTGGATTATTCATAAAGCTTGCTCATAAAACTGAACTCAGTTCTTGAGAATGTAATCCACTTTGTTCAGGAATTCCCGACCATTAACCCTCGACTTTGCTTTTGGCAAGTCCCCACTGTACCATGCCTCAGTTTACTCATCTCTCATCAGGAAAAAAACCATCTACTCCATGATATATTTCCAGGGGTGCTTTAAAGATCAAAAAGGAAGGATTGTGACAATTGAATATTAAAAGCTACCTACTATTTGTGCTACGTATAACGCCAGCAAGTAAATATAAAATAGTTCTTTAAATCTTTGATATGAAATATGTGCCTGAAAGCACTACTTTTCCCAGTGAAGGTAACAGTAGAAATCTTCTTGCTTTGAGAGCTTGATCCTTCAAACCTCTGTTACGGGCAAAATGCATTTACTGCCCAACTAGTGCCAAACTTCGTGATATCAGTTCACTTTTACATTTCATTAAGGTCAAATTCTAGTGAAAATTTAGTAGTTTAGACACTGACATCAAAAGCAGTGAGAGCTGACCTTTCATGTTTTGAAGTCTGAGGTTGAGTCACCTATGGGATCTGGATGCCCARTTCCCACTAGCTAAGTGAAACCAGAACATCCAGATCTCTTAAGCAACCCTGAAAGTCACAGCTTTTAGATGATTGATTTTGATGGACCCATTAGCATTTCAGAACATCTTTTTGTGCTCTGAATGAATACTGCAAGTGCTCCCCTGCAGTTCCTGATTCCACTTAACCAACCTTCTAGCTTTAATTTTGCCTCAGCTGTCTTTTACAATTCAGAGATCAACTAACCAGGGCCTGTGCCATTTTGTATGTGTTCGTATAGAATCTAGGTCTTCTGTCTTCTGCATCCTCCAGTGCTAATCATCCAAGATACTTAAGTGTTCTTTTATTAGTGAAGGGCTGAAGTGTCTCATCATCTCTAATGTCTTTATGCAGTGAGACAGGACAGTGCTGCTGTTACTATTGTACAGAAGGAGAGCTGAGGCACAGAATAATTCAGAAAGATGATTCCATGATTTATAGATATTTGTGGATATTAGCCTGAGATTTGAAAGATCTGAGTTCAATTCCTCACTCTTAAAGACTTCCTCCGCAATCTTCAGCATGGCACACAGAACACTCAGGTCAAGGTACACAAAACAGGGTACAAAACCAGTTAAATCAGGGAGTCAGGCATCCTCTCACACACTTAAAAAGTCTGGTTCTGAGTACTTGCCAGACTTCGGAGATGAAGCCTGAACCAAAGCAAGAAACTGAACAAGAGCCTTCCAAGCCTAATTATTTATTTTTCTTAATATAMACTAAAAAAGCTGTGTTTAAATTATTTAGACCTCAGAAAAAAAAGAGGAGGGTCACTTTTATAGATTGAAAAGGGCCATGACTAAATAAAGTGTGTGGAGTAGCCAAGCACACAGAGCTTGTTTTCTATTGCTGGGAAAAGAATTCTTGAAGTGCACAGGCATGATGCATATAACATATTTTCTGATTTTTATAGTTATTTGTATTGGAATGTTTTCATAAAGTTATTATTAGAGCCTTTTATTAGCACCACCACCTAAGCCAGCAATTACCATCACAGAAAATTAGGAAGTTACCCATAGACAAAATAGTGATATCAAGTGAACTTTGTGCTATTGATTTTTAAGTTGAAAAAAAAAAAGAAAGAAAATTAAATGAATTCATACAAGTCAATTTGGACAGGACTAGGACTTCCAAAGAAATGACAGAAAGAAAATCTGTGCTCTAGACACAGGCTTGCAAACAATGCCTAATGCAGATAAGCCAAATATAGGAGAGAGACAAATGAACAAAAAGGATTAAGAGCATGTTCTGCATTAGAAGGATTTTCCAAGACTACCACACCAGAAGAAATCGGGGCATTGTTTTCTATTACACCCTCTGAGGGCAAAAGATTTACATATATCAAAGGCTAATATTCTAGAACTGAGCCCTTTGCTCAAGCAAAATCAGCTAAGAATAGCTCACCTTCTGACTAAGCAGTTACAGACAATTCCCAGGTCCTGTGCCGAGAGCACAAAGCAGCTCCAAGTTTTTAAGCAAAAATTACCTGCCCTTCACCTCCTCCGCTAATGATCCGTCTACAGTTACTTGTAGCAGCAATTGCTGTTACTCCCAGGCTATGGGCATGGTCAATCACATACATCAGCCGTCCAGTTTCTGGCAGGAAGGCACGGATTTTCCCGTCATTCCAAGCTGAGGAAAATAAAGAAGCAGATTATCCAGGTTCTCAGACACTTTCTTCCTACTTTTCTCTCTCTTTCCTTTCCAAAGGAACCCTTTTTCCTTTTTTCTTTTTTTCAATTATTATTAAGCTCCTTTACAATGTCTACCCTGTTAGACTACTAGTATATGGAAACCACTGCAGTCTAGAGGCACCTGCAGGACTATATTTCCAAATAAGCTAAAGAAAATTTAATTCCTTTTTGCTTTTGGCTATGGGCAAATAGTTTCAATAGTAGCGGAGGGACAGCTCTGCTGCTCTCAGCAGTTGAACGGCAGTAGTTTCTGTGTAACCATTTTGCATATGGCAATGGGTAGCAGATTTATGCAAAAGGTGCTCTGCATACCTCAAAAGTTAATATTTTGCATACAGCATGGTTAATAGTTTAGAAGTGAGTCTTTTGAATAGAGCTGAATTGAGTTCTGAATTGCTGGGACTCACATCCAAAGCAGGCTCCCAAAATCTTGCTTTTTCCGTACACCGTAACTACGGGATTCTGGGGACTATGGAGCAAAGCTTATTGGACCAGATGTGAACAAATGGGCTTTTGGGTCACAGCAACGAACTGAAACAATTCCCAGTTTAAACCTTCCTCCACTCTACCATACTGATGCTTATTACAGGTTGGCAACATTTAAGGACTGAACTTAACCATGGGACTGGACTGATCATTACCTGAAATGATGCTCCTGCCGTCACTCATAAACTCTATGGCACGGCAGGTCATGTTGGGGATGACGATTCGGAGGAGCTCCCTGTTTTCGGGGGTGTGCCACACCCGAATATCATTTTTGGAGCAGGTAGCAAACAAGTCAGAAGTTCCCCTGAAGAATGCAGAGAGGAAAGCTAATGCATACAGAAGAAGCTTCTTTATCAGATCTTAAATCAACCTTCAAAGTTTAGCTGTTTCTAATGTTCAACTGTAATCTTCTCAGTAGGGATCACCACAGTAAAGACTGAAAGACCTTTTTYGTAGGACCACCTCTCTGGCAAAAAAACTCCCTTGATCTGGTTTCAGCTCAAAGACTTGTTCTAAGAGACAGTTAAATTGAAATTAAAAGAACTCTTTTTGCTTTAGATGAAGTTGTGACAATTGTTCCCCACATATGATCTCTAAAAAACTTCAAATGTTGCTTATACTAGACAAAAGAGTGGAGGTAAGGGTGCTGACTGTTCAGGCTTAATGTTAAGAACTAACAGTACCCTCATATTGTAAGGATGTAATTTTTTTTTTWAATCTTGTTTACTGGATCATTCCTATTCAACATTGCTGAAGGAAATGGAGAAGATGCAAAAGTCTGTTCATAACATACTTGGTATATATATTTGAATAAAAAGAAGACCTGCAACTTTTCAAAAGTTAAAGGACTGAATGCTTTGAAATGAGTTTTTTGGGTCTTTTTTTAAAGGCAAGAAGGCATGATTTTGCAACATCACCACCGACTTCTGCAGGATGAGATTAATTCTATCTGGCATAAAATGATACATTAATTATGCATGAAGACAACCAAACCATACATCCTAGCGATATGACAGAAAGTGAAATCTAGGAAGCTATCACATTATTTTGTTCAACATCACCATCAACACCTGGAAAGATGAAGCAGGACAGAGAAAACTGACAGAACAAAAGTGTAGCCCTTTCAATCCAAGCTTGTGCGAGTATTTTACAAAGCAGGGTAACATCAGCAGCTTAAGCATTCTGAAATAAGCCAGAACAGGGAAATTAAGTCTGTATTTCCAAAACAGTGTTATGCTCTATTCAAGAGCAGATAAGAGATAAAAAGTTTAAAACATATGCAAGGATGTAGTCCTCACAATCATCACTAAATCCAGCTCATCCAAATAACTCTGACGCAGATGTGCTAGTCAGGTGTATTAGCATCAGATTACTCCAAAGCTCCAAACGATTTACTCATTAAATTAGAAGGATGTGGATTTTTCAGGCTGGTGACAAGCAGGGAGAAGGGCATCTTGCACTCCTTATTTATACCCAGTACGTTTTGCTGTACTTTGATAAGGTTTGATACTTTGTGGCACGTCAAGAAGGGATGCAACCAGAGCATGCCGAAACTCAAAACCTCCTTCTGGATCAAACTGCCATTCTCTGTTCAGAAAGGGAACAACGGACCCATTGTTTTTATAAAATGTCACAATCTTACTACACATAGCAAGAGGAAAGGTTTGCTGCCTGTTCATGAGATGAACGCAGATAGAAAACATGCCGGTATACCTAGCATCCTGCCTCGCAAGCGAGGAATTTAATATAACATGCCATCTTGTCAAACATGAAATTACAAGTGAGGCTGAGAGACCCAAAAAACCTCTTTCAATAGCTTTGTTAGGTATCAGCTGAGGTTCAAGGGAGTGGATAGAAAAGTGGACAGCTCTACAAACATAAACTCTAACTGCAACAGGATAGACAGAAGCAGACTTTCAAGATTCATACTAATGGGAGACTAAGTGGCCCAGGTCTCACAGTGTCAACCCTAGGAGAAGGGGGGGGGACATTGCCATCACTGCTGTCATTCGAACAAAATAATTATATCCTTTTTATTTAGAATTCTTTCTGTAGATTGATGTTTTTTCCAATTCTCCAACTGAACTGCTGCCTTCTGCTTTTAAGCAGCTGCTCCCTGACACCCATTTCATCGGCAGATGAAAGCATTCCCTGGATAAATCACCCGGTAAGGCATGTAACAGGCTTTGGGAACTTGCTGGTTAAAAGGGGTTACGTAGGTATCTTGGCCCTACTTGCAGCTTCCTCTCATTTCTTCCCAGCCAGTTCTACTCACAAAGGAAAAACGATGTCGTGGATGGCTTCATTATGACAGGCGGCAATCAGCTCCTCTTTAAACTCTGTGTAGTTAATTCGATAGATCTGGGACTCATTTGTCCCTGCAAAGAACTGGTGACCCTGACCTCTGTGCGTCAGGGAAGTGACAGTACCTTGAATTTGAATTTTCCTGTGAAGACAAAGCAGAAGTTTGGCCCGATGATGCTGACCTTGATGTACTGTTTTCCGGCTTCCCTTTGCCCCTTTAGAGAGTCTTGACTTTCTCTTTCTCCCTAACATGCTCCATATGAGGCTGTGAGGTCAATATGCAAGAACGTGGTCAGGACCAACATTTCAATCCCCGTCACATTTGCTAATACTTCATATGATCTTTCCTGTCCCGTCTGCTACTCTGCCAAGGCTTGAAAAGGCAGTACTTTGGAGACTTAGTTTTCTGGACCAGGGCCTAAAGTAACAGCACCTCTGTTTATATTCTTGCTTAAGTGCACTTAAATATCACATACCCAAAAATATTTCCAGACAGTTTAGGTCTTTTGGGAATTGCTACAAAATGGTATAAAGCTAAGCTTTCAGAACCACACACCTAAGTTGCCTGTTCAAACAATGCAAAATGAGTAATTGCAAGCCCAATTTTCAAATCACATACTGGGAAATGAAGCCTGCGGCTTTCTATTTTGCATGCAAAAAAAGCTTTGCAAGTGCTCCAGCACTTTGAGACATGTACCTATAAAATTAGTGGAAGCCCTCCTTTACATCCCATATCCTCCTACAAACGAACGCTGTTTTTAGATGGCAAACACTACTTTCTTAGCTGGTGTAAATCAGCATACTTTTTCTGTCTGCAACAGACCTTTCCTACTTTACATCAATTTAGGATCTGACTCTGAATGCCTAAAAGGTAACAATGGTCATTTAAAATGAACTATGAGTATGGCAATTTACTTCTATGTAAAAGTATGCAGTAATTTTCAATCTGCTTCAATTTCATTATGCTGGAACCATACTGTTTATTTTAACAACATCTATTTTATCTTCAGGATTGAAAAACTGAAATTTATTTGGATTATGCTTTTATGTGGAAACGATTGGTTTTCATACTATGACCCTTTAGGGGAAGTATCACCTCTRCCCTTCTCATTCTCCCATCTACCAACTCACTTCATTACTTTGTAGTTTGAGCCTTTACAGAGAGCTACAATCCCTCCTCCGGTGCCGACTATTAAATCTCCTGTCTTCAGCAAAAGCAAAGCTGTGACTCCCTAGGAGAAAACAGGATTAAAACACAATTGGATGGAAGCATAGTCTCTTTATTGATGCAGCCATGCTGAATAGCACAACACAGTCTTTATCATGCTCCCTATGGTGATGCTTATGGCACTCAAATATTGCTTTATCAGTATTCTTTGCATGACCGAGGCTAAAAAGTGATTCTCTAGCAGAGAAAAGGGAGAAAAGCGTTCTTAATTACAGGTATATATGAACAACTAGCATACRAGTCCTTAAAGAGCAAGTGAATAACATCATCATGAACCCTTCAGAGTGTATGAGCCTATATATCCTTACCTTATTCCAGCAATACACACATTTTGTATTAGACTCCACTTTTCCTTTCACAGGTCCATCTAACAGACATTAAAACAACTAAGGATAAAACTCAGCCAAAGCATCCTTTCCCATAGCTGCTTTTAGAACAGATTCTCTGCGTCTCAGACCCCTTTAGGTGCCTGAGATCCAATCCCATCTTCCTGATATTAGTAATAAAATATATTTGGCAAAGAAAAACTTTAGAAATCAGTCAGCACATCAACATAGGTTTTGGCTATTTACTAAAATGGATAGATTAACAGGAGACCAGCTATTACAAAAAGGAGTAGTGCTGTTTGGTGCATAAAATACCAGACTACAGTAAAAAAAAAAAATCAGTTCTTAGCCTTGCCACAAAATTTCCTGTATATATTAGACAACTCAGTATCTCTCTGCTCTAGTTTTGCTACATGTGAAATAATATTAACCTCCTATATAAGACAGCAGATTAATTCTTGAAAATCTCTGAGAAACTCCAGAATAGGTTGCAAGAGGGATGAAACTACCACTATGGGGCCAAATCTCAATATTCTTACCCAGAAGAAAACCCTCATTAGCTTTGGGGAGCATATGCATGAGTGAAATGGAAAAAAAGTGAAAGACAGAAAACAAAGAAACTTTTTGCCATCAAAACTAAGTTCCGTCACCTCGCAGAAGTGTGGTCCAAAGAGGCACCTTCCACTCTCACCAAGAGAGCAGAAAATCATCACCGTCAGTTGCTCCCGATCAGACAGGCCAGCTGGTAACACCTCCAGGCACCATATAACTTGCAGAGGAGGAGTCTGCTTAGTATGACATTTTAAGTTGCAATATAGACTCCAAACAACATTTGCCACGATCTAAGTTTATAAGCAGTATTGCCAACTGTTGTGATAGTACCAGTTACACAGTATTAAGATTTTTCCTTTAAGCCTGAGCTCTTAGAAACCGATGTTTTCACATAATGGCTGTGTTTGGTGTTTTTGTTTTTGTTTTTTTTCCTGGAAAAAAGAATCTAGCATTTAGTGTTGTGAAAGCATGAAAAAGTGAATTCTCAAAGAATGATAGCCAAAAGGCACACTATACGAATTTTACATTTATTATTTAGGAAGAAATTGCTTGGCTTGTGATTTTTGAACAAATATAGGCAGYAGCATTCTGTTTTTCAAAATTTCCTGTGAGATGTTGCTGGCATTTTATGAGTCCCCTGTTATCACAGGCCCATTAATTTTCTTTTGATCTACTATTTTGCAGTTTTTTTCTGCAAAAGACTTTCATCTCAAATGCCCTTCAGGTGTAGTAGTGTTATGGCAGGTGGTGGCATTAGAAATCAAACCTATGACTATGTAGTTTACATGATTACAGCTCTCTGCTACTTGCGAATAAATTACAGTTCCTACAGTGCTGTCAACATTGCTTAGATTTTTTTCTAAGTATTCTCTTTAATTCTCCCACTTTGGGAGGAAAATAGGTATCATTAACAGTGAAAAAAAGAGCCTTAAAGTGGTCAGCACTTGTATTGCTACGTTCTCAAAATTGTCAGAGTTTGAATCACCACGAGTAAACAGATAGCTTTATAAGTTTCACTCATTATCTACGAAGTCGAGCAGTTCATATTAATGATGCAATGAATACTCTATTTTATATGCTGCCAGTCTTTTTGTAGATGAAATACAGAGTCTAATGTAGGGGGTTAAAAATATCATCATTCATTATTTACTCCTCACAAGAAGAAACCACTGCTTTGAAGTATGACTACTATAGATAAAAATACCAGAGCAAACCCAGCCTGCCCATTCCCTGTCCTGCAAGAATACTTGCTGTGTCTCATTCTGATCTCTTGCACAGTTCTTTAACACTCTACTACCTCTTCCACTGCACCTTGTTTAAATATTTTTTTACAATGCAAACACTCCAACTGTTACTGAAAATGCATTTGATATCATGCATCCTACTTTGCATCTGAACAGCTGTCTTATAGCTCCTCAAGCCTGTGATGGCAATAAAAATTAATTTTACTGTTTATTCCAGTATTTAGAGACATTACAGAAACTCACTTAAGTGTAATTCCATTAAGCTGGAAAACAAGTTGTTTCGCAATACCAGTGCACTACTCCGTCTACTCCGTCTACTCCTCTTCAAAACAGAAACAAATTAACAAACTCTTCAGATCATGCCTACATAATAAACAAACTTTCTCATACATCTAAAAACAAAAGTTCCTTTAAGGTTCATCAAAACTGTTTTCAATAAACATCATCTCTTCACCTTAGCTGTATCTCAACTCTTTCTTTAAAGGTACATTTCTCCTGGGGTCATCATGGATTCAGGAGAGTTTCCTGGTGTGCCACCTGCTCACGCTTCCCCAGTGGTCCTTGGCGAACAAGGTTTTCAGGGATTCAGGATAATGTTAGTAAGTGAATATGCATCTTTTTGGATAGAATTGCAATGAAGTAATGACGAGAAAACAGTTTCACAGGGAGAGAGGCAGGGACAGTTCCAGCACTGGAAGACGTGCGGCCACTCTCCGAGGCCAGGAAGCAGCAGAAATGCATGGTTAGGAAAGTCAACACGTATCCCAAAAGATACACTTTGGACAGTCACGTCCAGTTTGAAAGAGCACAGCTCCCTTCTGAAACAAGCAATAGGACAGCTTTGCTTCATACTTCTAGAGCTAAATTTTTGGTACCAAGCACCAATCACACACCTACTACATTTTCAAGAGAGATATAAAAGATGTGTAGTGAAATAAATACAGCTCTACAGGAAAAAAAAATCAACACACTTCTCTCAGGGTTAGCAATATTATGTACTAAATTTTGTAGAAACAAAGATGCCTGTACTTTTGTTCTGATAAATGCTATACTTTCTATTTGATAAAATAGCTGTGAGGTACCTATTCTGGTATCCCAAGCTATGCTAGAATTGAAAATTTGTGACATAAGACATTAGATCCTACTTGTGCCCGGTGAGGACTTGCTGACATGTTTTTTGACAATGTATGTTTTGTGTCTGGAGGTTTGCAATGGGTGGGGGAAGGGGAGTCACAGTAAGAAGCTAGGAAGGGAGAACTGGAAAACATGAAACAGGATCTGAGAGTAGCTGGAGATAAAAAAAAGTACTAGTAAATTCTCAACTGCAATAAATACACTTTTGCACTGGGGCTCTGATGTGTTCCCCCTTTCGGGCATATGGAAATTACACTGGTAAGAGTCGGGGAAGAGAGCAGGAAGGAAATGACCAAGGAGAGAAGAGGTGATGTGACTGAGTACCTGTGCGATTGAGAAGCACTAAGAAGTGTGGGCAAGGCTGTCTGAACAGAAACCTCTCGGCATGCACAGCCAATCTGAGCAACAGAGTAGAGTAGGAGTTTGGAGGGGCTATCTGTTATTTCCACCCAGTGGGATAGGGTCCTGGGTGCACACCAAGGGGGAAAAAAATGCACCACCACTGCCAAACATGTCTTTCTTCCTCCTCCCAGAATTACCAGTCTATCTTAAGTAGATGCTTAAGTAGTAAAAGGAAATGTAAGTTGGAAAAACCCTACCAGCTAAGGTCTCACGCACAAGGCTGGGAGTCAGCTGTGATGTCCACACTTCTGGGCCTTCTCTTCTCCCTAGCACCTTGTCAGCTCCTTGCRTAGTGAAAGGCCCTGTTTTTCATCAGCTCTTTGTTATCAGAAGCAATATCAGGTGAAGCTAGTGATGTTCCAGCAGTCTCTGCCACAAATTGTGCTTCCTATGATACTGTCTTATGAGAAAACTGCTTACAGAATGGACAAGACTGTGATCTGGCTTTGAGCATCTGCCTTCTTCTAAGAGGCCCTAAGCTCTCTTTCAACCCCAAATTGCACAGCACCATGCTAATGACCCTATCTGAAGTTTCATTTCAAAAGCATCCAGCACCTTTCCCTCGACCCAGAAGGCAAGGGAGTTCAGGACCTTGAATGGCTTCAGGCAGGCACATGCAATGCCAGCTACAGAATGACTCGAAGCATGCCAGCATTTAAAAGAGGAGCTGATAATCACCAAGACTTCAGCATAAGGGACAGCAGAGATCGGCCAGGACACAGGTCCTGTGTGGATGCAAAGCACTGCAGAATAATAGCTAGAAGGCTGCCAAAATGGCACACAGTACAGGTATGCCCACAAGAGCTCTAATGCACATTATATATTCAGCAAAATTATTACGGTTTCAAACAGAAAAACAAAATACAAACGTTCTTGTCACTTAGCATGTACACAGAATTAAACTACTTAYATTCCCACAATGCAAGTGGGAAGAATGAGCATAATAACTCCTACCTTCTGGAGTAGATAAATATTGAAATATATTTAAAGAACTCAGTGGCTTTTCACATCCAAGTTATCCCAGGGATGTGGGCATGCATTCGTAATGCAAGAAACATTACATTTTGAATGGGAAWATATGTGGTTTGTATGCACATGTGTTGGTACACGCAAAGTTCAGGAGGTTTGGAAAAACAAGTCCAAATTAGCTTTTTCTTTGGAGTTTGCTGCTGAATTTTTCTGACAGTTCTTGTTAGTCTTGGGTTTGCTCTCTAATAAGATCTACTTCTTTCTAGGACAGCTTCCTCATGACATCCCTAACGATACATTCAGTACTTCCATCTGCATTGCTTCCCTTGCTGCTTGCTGATTTGCAGGGTTTCTAATAGACCAGCAAAACATGTTCAACCTTATGCAAGAAAGTTTTACAGGGAAGTGTTTGAATTCCTTAGGTATCACCCCCTCCACTGGGTATAACTGAGAAACTACATGAAGTCTTTTATAGCAACAAATAAAGAGAAACCAAAGGCAAATGTACTAGCCAGTGTTGATTGTTTATCATCACAACTCCCTGCACGCAGAATTCTTGGCAATGAAAGGCCAAAATCGCCTTATTCAGAAGATATTCCTGTCTGGGGATCCTCATACTAAGACCCGTGAGTCCCAATTATAGTCAAAAGAGCTATGTTAAAAGAACTTTATTGAGGTTATGGAGTCAAGCACTCAAAAGTTAAAAAGCAATAGAATGAATGCATCCTGTGCAGCCTTGTTTTGCCCATTGTGTATATATATTATAACAAAGTCTTTAATTATATGATCTGTACTATTTTTTCAGTAAGACCTCTGCCTCACCAGTGAAGAAGCTACACCTGCTAGAGAGATCAGTCAGGAGAGGTATAACATAACAGGCTGTGCCGAGAGGACACAAATAATCCATAATGCATGAAGAGACAAAAGAAAAGAACAGATCATCTCTTGGCCGAGAAATCTTCATGTTGTCCAGAAGAACTGAATTTGAGATGCCGCCTCTGCCAAAATTCTTGTGATGCTGAGCAAGTCATTTAAATAAACTTTTCCAAGTGGTATCTAGTGTGTTCCTCATTTCTCAAGTGCCAACACTGAGACTCTGGGAACTGATTTTCAGAAGTATGGAGCATTGAAATCTGTGAATAAGGTCAACGGGAGTCATGTGTAAATACATAAAAAAGCTACATTAGTACTGTGGGAAAAAAAGACTGGGGACCAACCTCTCAAAATGCAAGCCAAAAATTAATGATAAGCAATCTTTGTGCTTTAACTTCTGTGTGCTTTAGCACAACTGCCACAGAAATCCCACCAAAGCATTCGTAACTATTGAAACCTAGTTTTGATGACAGCACTCAGTAAGGCAAGCCTGGAACATATATCATCCTTTCGTTTAAATGAAATATTGGACACCTGCTTGTTAATGGTCACGAATGACACAAGTCTTCTGAGAGAACCAGTATCACAGAATCACAGAACAGCTGAGTTTGGAGGGSACCTTTGGAGATCGTCTAGTCCAACTCCCCTGCTCAGAGCAAGGTCAGCTGGAAAAACTGAAAACTAGAACTAAAAGAAATAACCTACAGAAAAAGAAATTCCTCCTTACAGGACTGCACAGATCTCACGCAAGTCACTGACAGAACTGGAACATTCAGCTCTACCACACAGACCTCCGTATCTGAAATGAACGGGGGTAACTGAAACCAGGCTGTATCGTCAGGCTGTTTGATCCCCTCAACAAAGATGAGACACGCTTTATTTGTAGATTTTCACTATTTTACTGATACAAAGAAGGGTGCTGCCTCTCTCAGTTGCGCTGGCAACAGTTTATGAGGCCCTGCTGTAAGATCAGTGAAATGATCTGGGAAAAAAAATTATGCTGTTCTCAGGGTTATCTTTCAGCTGAATCCATTCTTGATCCACTATAACCCTACAGGCAATTCAACTGGCACAGCTGAGGGGACAATAAACTGCAGCAATAATGTAGCATGAAATTATGGTCTCAGGCATCTTTGGTTTCATTGCAGAAACCACATAAACAGGGCACAGCCTGTTCTGTTTCCCTGACCTTTCATCCCTTCAGCTTGGCTTTATTCTGGTCCTTGCTCTCCTTATCCTTATCACGGTCCCATTCTGATTTTCTCAACAACTCGCAGTATTTTCTCCTTGTTCTTCAATCCAAACAGCCCCTATGCCATGCTAATCCACACTGATGCCCAGTTCCACTCTTCCTCCCTGAGCTTCCAGATCAATCTAAATGTTTTTCCACCATCTCTTTATTCCTTCCCCAGATCTCTTTAACAGCCAATCCATACCTTCCCTCCTACCTCTCAATCACAGTTTCCCTGTCCCTTAACTTCTAAGCCCCAGTTTGGCCAAGCTCCTTGTTCCAATGCATTTTTTTYCCCTACTTTTAGCCCTCCTTTTGCCCCCTCTGTTCTGGGGACGTTTCTCCTCACCACACTGTCATGAGGTCAGTAAGCAAATTACTGGATGCAGAGGCAAGCGAGACTCCCTTCTCCCCATCCTAGCGCCCAGCTGGCCTGCTTGGCAGCCACAAAGCTGGTGGGAGCAGCAGCCACAGAGAAAGCTCTCTGAGAGCTTACAACCCTGGCTGGACCGAGCTCAGTGGCTGTGTGCAAAAGATATTTGCTAACCATCTAGTTAGCATCATGGACGTGAGGATGGATGGTGCTCGGTGAGGAATTTTCAGAGGGTCATACCTTGAGATGTTCACTGAGTATGTGCAAACTGCAATTTTGCATCAGTTTACTACCTGTCAAATACAGGCAAACTTTCAGCAAAAAAACAGCAAAAGACACATCCCTTTTAGAAAGGCCATTTCACTGCCAAATTTCATATCTCTGTTTCAAAGAATTTCCTAAAGAAAACCTCCTGAATGGAAGGGGAGGAAGGGTTGGGRAACAAACACACAGAAACCTAGTACTTTTTCCAAGCGATTGTAGTGTTTTGATGTTTTTCCAAAATGCTCTTCCTGTAGCAGACACCTGGCCCGGAAAATTCCAGATGAGACAATTCAACAGATCTGTAAGATCTGAATATAGGACCCTATACCAGTAAGTATGGGAAAATCTCACTACTAAGTACTTCTACCAGTCTTCCTAGGAATATCCTTTGTCTAGCTCTAGCTAGACACTGTATCTCCCTGGCATCAGGAAAAAGTAGAGAAGGTGCAAGTCCTTCTCATTTTATCATTTACTGCGAGAGAGTAAGTCAGTAGAAATATTTATTTTACTTATTCCTTGTGGTCACTGCAGTCACTTCATTTACTGAACTGGTTAGTGTTGGAGAAGACTTGCATCTGCACCTCTGGAAGCCTTTGGGTGCAAAATTGTGACTCATTAGAAGCGCACTGATTACCTTCTCGAACAATCCTGCCTATTCCATTCTGGTTTGGTCACGGGAGAGGTATGATGCATAATTTTTGAGGGCAGAGTTATTTTCTTCCCCATCACAAAGGCAGAACAGGAGAGGAGAGGGAAAAGAAGCTTCTCGCCTGTCTTACAACACATTGCTGTTGCTAACAGCGTGTTACAAGAAGCATATTGAATATCCAGTTCCACCAAAAGCTATTTGATTGGATTCAGATGGTCAAATATTGATTGTACGATATTCAGCAGCTGCTACATTTAATCTTGATATCTTACTTCTTAAGTTCAATGGAGAAAAAGGTAACAGCAATGCTGAGAGAAAGTACCAGTGAATTAAACATGGAGGACTGATCCATCCAGAGCAAAGAAAACCACAAAGTAAGACACTCTTCAGGCTATTCATGTGCACAGACAAAAAATACCAGAAGCTACTGCATTTTTATGATTGTTTTCCACCTTTTTATTGCTCTTATCAAATTCAATATAAGAGAAAATTTCTGGGATGGCACAGGAGATTCAGGTGAAACCCAAATTCTGACATTCACAAAGAACTAATAACACAGAGCAAGGGTCAGCTTTTGAATCAACTTTGTAATGGTTCTCCCAGAGGTTGCCCCAGTTTCACTTACTAACAAAGAGGAGGGGAARGGAAAAATTCAAGTCAGAGCTGCTACTCACCATGCTAAACTTCTCCTTCTGAGGCCCATAGTCACTCATCAGCTTGTTGTTTGTATTCAGTTTCAGGATATCACCACTTGATGTGCCAACATAGAAATAATTATCATCATCTGCCATCTATAGGAAAGTGTAAATAAGGAGATCATGGTCCAGCTACCCATATGCTTGTTCCAAGCATAGTGTTGTGCTGTGTAAATATTTTTGCGTATTTTTTGAGCGTTTTTGAGTGTATTTGAGCGTATTGCCATGATTTCATTTGAGGGCATGTAGGCAATGTTTTCATCCCATCACACAAAAAAAAGATCCATAACTCTAATCAATGTAAGGCATTTTTCTAACTAAATCCAGATAATATCTTGAAGCAAAAGTTGAATTCAGTGGGTGCTAGAGCCTCTCAGACTAAAATCCAAGTTGCTTCTCTTCAGAAGCATTCAAAATACTCTTTTATCAGGGGGAGGAAGCTATGAGGGCAGTCTGCCATGAGTCAAGATTTAGTAGCTTCACTGTCATCGTGTAGTTATAACTGGTATCTCTAACATTACTGTAATAGCTCGTGGTTTTTCTGTAGTCCCTTGAGAGTTAGTTTAGCCACATAATTTTGGCTGAAACTTACCTTAACACATGTGATCACTCTTTTCAGTTGCCCTGTTTGGCATTCAGTTGGTCGGATTTTTCTGTTTTTTAGATCCAGTTCCCATACTCGAATGGTCCCACTGTAAGAAAGAATATACGACAATCAAATCCATATATGCAGAAATATCCAAGTTCTTTTACTGTTACAAGAATTAAAAAGCTTTCACTAGGTCATGTTATTCTGAAATTTTAATAAGGAGGAAAAAGAGCAATATGGCATACGACAGGAAGGAGGCATATGGAGGAAAAAGAACARTATCAGAGGCACCAACAGTAAATCCGTCTTTTCTGCTGTTTTTATGGTAACTTTTACCAGATAAATCAAAAATCTTAAAGATTCAGCAGAAATACACACTAGGACTATGGAGGAGTATGTAACAACCTTGACACTTCATTTCCCAAAGAGACATGCACTGTGGGAATCTTATTTCTTAGAATAGGAAATGAACAGTACAGGACACTTTTGAGTATTTTCTAGCACAGTTTAATTGACAACACAGGAAGCAATATAAAAACTTCACACACAACCCCTCTTACATTTTACAGAGTRTTAAAATTGCAAAGACCAGCATTTATAAATGCAACTGCTGCCAAGAGCATCTAAAGTTGCTCCCTGATTCAAAGGGGCTGCAGGTCCTCAGCACCTTTAAATGTCAGGCTAGATATATGAGGGCTGTATCAAATCCATGCAAAAATGTGACTCTTTGTATCAACTTTCCTTACAAGCCAGTAACCAACTGTACATCACATCTGGTGAGGCTAGGAGCCAATCCAACAACCTGCAAGATACCATTGTTTCTACATTAATAAGCCATTGTTCAGGCCCTTCATTGACTGCTTTTCTTGTGTAACATTGGGAACTAAATATTTTAAACACTGCATGGGGAATGCTGAGTACAAACTCCTGCTGTCAGTAATAGAAGTGACACATGCTGGTCCATGTGCTGCTTTGAAGAACAAGMAGAAATGCCTTCAAGGGACAAGTTGATGGATATTCATGGGTCCATTCAGAGCAAAAAGAAAAATACTTGAACACTCTGTTGGCTAACTTTTGTAGTACTTAAGTAAAGAGTCTTTGAAAAAGGAAATAAGTCTATGGGTTTTCTTCCTCATAAGAGTTCTTGTCATGTAAACGAAACCTTACTTTCCAGCAGTAACAAACATCTCATCTCTGCATCTGGAGAACGCCAGCACTGTAGCATTCCCCGCGCTCCGAGCTGAAGCAGGGCTGCCGCACACGGCCTCTCTCTTAGGAATGCTCCATACAACTACACTGCAGAAGAAAGAGGAGTTTTAAGTAGTTTCAGTTTTTTAACATGACTTAYAAACTTATGACAAAAACAAGAACAAGCCTTTTTCCCTGCAGTCTGCTGTTAGAAGAATATACACTAAAAGTCACTTTGTAGATATTTTATCTAAGAAAAGCCCTAACATAAATACTGGGAATTGCAGTCTACACCCCTTGTTCCTAAAGTGGGTATGTGTATTTGTCTTAAGGCTTCTGTTGACCAAGACTCAAGTCATATCTTAGGCCACTGGTAGACACTGATTTAAAGTAATTTTTTTATTCCACTCTTACTTGTTTGTCAAAGTAAGCTCTTAGCAGAATTTACACTTTTTCAGGACAATAAAGTAAGCCAGTTAACAGTCCGGTCTACATATCATTTCTGGGTGACAATGCCAAGTTAAGACTTAGCTGTTCCCCCTCTGCTTCCCATCAGCCTTCCAACCCACCTTCTTGTCAGAAAGAATGGGAAACGGGATTATTTCAGGAGACRTGTTCAGAAGAGGAAAGAATAAAATTGCCAGAAGAGGGAAAAGGAAGTACTCCTTAAGCAGTATTCTTAGAKGCCCTACAAAGTGGAAATTGGAAATTGTTACCTGCCATCATCCTGGCCTCCCAGTGACACGAGATAAAGGTCATTCGGAGAAAACGCTAAGSCTTCAATTCTACCCTTATGAAGTGACAGCCGAGCAAGTAGCTCCTCCTTCTTAAAATCCCACAAAATGATGTCTGCCTGAGGCCCAAAGCAGAAGAGGTCAAAGCCCAAGCATTAGATATAACATGCTGAAGTTCTCTGGCATGAAAAGAACTAGTTACAAGGAGCCCAGCTTAAGGTTAGCTTCTCTCCAGCCCAGTGCTCTACTGATATGAATACACTTCAGATTAGGTGCTGCAAGAAGCATTATTCCAATTTACCAGTTTAGCAGCTCTGCTTCATTTCAGAATCAAAAATTTACACTGATATATTGATATAYAGAACAGTACTTGACTTAGATTTTAAAATACTGGATAACGTTAAAGCTCGATTCCTTTCAAGTATCTCAGGGTCTTTTCAAATAGGCAACAAATAAACCATAGGGAACTCCAGAGGTCTAAAAATGCAGGTACCTGTCAAGGACTTCTGAAAATCCTAAGCAGCTCTAGAACTCAGGTCCCATTTCAAATATGACGGCATTTATTAATTAATGTCAAATGAGATTTAGGCTGCCATCTGCTTGTGACACTTTTGATAAAAAGGACTGGAACTAAGAAACGCCTTAACCTAGTTACCCTGATCCTGGGGGGAATGCTTAATACCACGTAAAAATATAAAGGCACATCCAACAATAGAGTAGCCACAATTTCCCATCCCCTGCAGTGCCCTCCCAGTGTAGGCATCTGTTTTCCAATGAAAGATTTATTCTTTAAACAAAAGGCGTTCCCACTGCTGGCAGGCCAACTCCAATTTCCGTGGGCAATTATACAGCTAAAAATAAAGCATTATCCACCTTGAACCCCATGAAGGTGACTTGCCCAGAGGCAACAAGCGTTCCGCTCTTCGACACGACCACGCAGGAGACGTTGTTGGTGTGGCCATGCAAGAAAGTCTGCTTGCCATTGGCCATGTCTTGAATAACTACGGTACATCCCAGAGGATAAAGAACATGCTCCTTATCGGGGTGACAAATCAGACCAGAAAGTATATGACCTACAAGAGAAAGGAAGCAAGAGAACTGCTGACCATTAAACCATCCTGGAGATGTCAGGCAATGTCTCTTCTCCCAGCCCTGAAGGAGACAGTCCCAAGAAGAGCGTTCACTTCTCCTTCTTTGGGCCATAGTGCCTGCCCCCCTCAACACCTCCATGCAGGGGTCCCTGTTCATCATATTTCCTAAGAGAAACCCTCTTATTTCTCAGGGCTTATCTCACAAGCAGGGCAAAAATGAGAGGTTTCTATTTCCCGCTCAAAGCCACTCAGCAGAATAATCCAATATGAAATTCAAGGGTCACCTTCACTGTTTGGTTTACAAATTTAGAACATGAGCTGTGCTTCTTGCAGATAACGGGAGATTTAACCAGCCCAAAGGTCTGAGCACTTCATCACATAAGGTTCGCTGAGAGCACCTTCTGATTTATGAAGGCCACATCACGAGGTCACATTGCCATGACCTGCATCAGAAAAGCTGCAAAGCTGCAAATTTCCCAAGGAAAGGTACAGTTTGTAAAGCCCTGGTACCTGGCCCCTATCGCAGAATTACAGGATTGTTTATGACACCGTTTTGTGCAACCTAACGTAGTTTTATTTTGAAATGAAACTCTTCTCACTCTAGTAAGGTGGGTAATTAGAAAAAAAAAAATCCTGCCACTCAGTCAAACTTTTCCTGTTCTYATCTTCTCTCTCCAAATTTCTACATCTTTGGAGTTGGTGACAGGGAAGTGCATGGGACACTGTAAGCACCAGGTCCTCAAAGGCAGGTCTCTGCTCCCCCAAACCTGCCCCCATGTCATCCCACACCCCCAAATCTGCCCCACATGGTGTTCCACGTCCCTCAAAACCTGCCCCCCATGGTGTCACCCCACCCCCAAACCTGCCCCACACAGTGTCCCACATCCCCCAAACCTGTCCTCCATGGTGTCACCCCACCCTCAAATCTGCCCCCCCA
>PTFA01000179.1:81626-98097 GCA_003342895.1 Casuarius casuarius
CGCCATGGAAACGGCGCCTGCGCCCGCGGCCCCCGGCGGGAGGCGGCGGGGGATGGCGCAGGCCGAGGGCCTGTTGCTGCCAGCCAGGGGCAGTCCCGCACGAACTGCCATTAACCGGCCCGGAATCGCCCCCTTCTCCCCTCGTTTTACGCTGCTGGGACACTGGCCTCCCGCTCCGCCAAAGCCATACTGCTGCCTGCTACCTCGCTCGGCCCGCTCGGTTTTCCCCCCGCCACCGCCGCCGTCCCCCCGCCACCGCCGCCGTCCGAGGCGCGGAGGGGCTTCTCGCGCGGAGCAGACCCTTGGCATCACCGGGCCCCTCGGCAAGTGCAGTGCGTCTCTCGTGAGGCAGGTTAGCTGTCTGCCGGCCCGTTTCAACGGTCGCCGTCGGAGAGCAGCAAAGTTTGGTCTCCGCTGACCTCGTGCAGTCAAGTGGCGGCRTGACAGAGATGGAAGATCTCTTTATATGCCATTACAAGTCCCCCGAGCCTTCCAGCCCCTCTGCTTTCTCYGCTTTGTGTGTTTTGCTGCTGCTGCTTGCTTTTTTTTTTATTCTCTGAGAGTTTTGAACTTTATGTGGTAATGGAATAAAGTGTAGAGAAGAAAGTACTGTCGCGTCCCTTTTAAAAATGGCAGAGACGCTCATCGGATTACAGGCACCGAATGTAATAAGCGCACTGACATCCAYTGTGATTTACAGCTCAGATCGGGAGGTAGCTGAGGTATACAGCACGTACAGCATCAAAGGCACTCGCAGGCTCTGCCACCGCATCAAAGGTGTCCACGACCTGCACAATACAATCCCAATATCTCATATTTTAATATGTTAGATGGGACCTGCTTGCCCAGAAACACTCTGAAGCCTGAGCCAGCGGCTGCGGAGGGAAGGTCAGGCTGGATGGCTAATGAGGGGTTTTGCGTTCCCAGGCATCTCGTGCCTCCTGGGTGTCTCTGGGTGGAGAAGAGAAACAGTCTCTGGGAAAGAAAGAGGGACTCTCATGGGAAACTCTCAGCTGGACAGAGTCCTGTACATGACCACAGAAAGAAAGAAATACTGAGGGTATCTTAGTAAAGCTCTTTCAATGAAGAAAAACGAGTAATTCTGTTGTACTCTTTCATGGGAGCTCAGTGAGCACAGGCCGGGCATAGGCAATAAGAGACCTGGGCCTCATCTCTTTATCTCACCTTGACACATTTGGAAGACAGCAAGTAGTTGCCTGCTGCATAACTRACTACTGTGTGAGTTTGCTACCAGTGCCAGCTCTTCTCCACGTTCTCATGGCATCTCTGGAGCCGTTTGCATCGAGGTAGCAGTAACTCCTGCTCTGAATAGCTTGAGAAATGGAATACATGAACGATAAAACCACAAATGGAAAACGTATATGGACATGGCGTATACACATTTTCATTCTGCAACCAGAATTATCTTTATGCGGTTTATATACAGTCCTCCCGCAGGGGTTGCATTGTCTCAACTAGCCACATTTATATGTTCACATTTCATATTTTAAAATATGTTATCCTGATGCCGGGTAATCAGGGCACATTGGTTAGGCTCATATGTGTTAACTGCTTGCAGTCCTGCAGTATCAACCCTTTGCTGTGTATATTGATCTTCGATTTTATACACGCATGATGAGGAAGGATCACAGGCAGGGAGTTTGCTAGCTGGCTGCAGATGAAYATAACACCAAGTGGAGCCTTGCTAATTATTGGTCAGCAATTTCAACCAGGAACAATAAGAAAGTCTCCCACACTGTGTTGGATGGTGACCAGTGCATCATCCCAAGTGAATCTTGGTAACCCACAAAGGCTACAAAACGGTGGCCGTTGTGCTTGGGACTACAGCGAAATTGGGTATGGTGAGTCTTTCTGCTGAACGTTCTACCTTGGTGCTGGATTTCATCTAGACTCAAAATTCCCACCAAGTATGCCTTTGCTGTTGTATCACAGGTTTGCCGCAGAGCCCAGAAACACGAACAGGTGAGAGACGTGTAGAAAACACCAAAACAGCTCACCTTTCCCCCAACATCCTGAAGTGGAACAGCGTTGGAGGACCACGTTGGGTTTGAACTGTGGGAGGAGGGCCAGGACCTACGCTATTGCCCAACCCCCCCGAAGGCAGCACCTGCAGTACATGGCATTACATTCATGGCATTGCATCGCCCTTGTTCCTGACCGTGGCTGCTGGTGATGACGAAGGGGAGGACAGGCAGGATGGTGAGCAGAGGGCTGCAGAGCACAGAGGCATCCCCAGCACCGCCAGCAGAGACTGTAGCGGTGAGGCCGAGGGTGATCCTGGTGCAGCGGGGGTCCTGTCTCCCCAGGCGGCACGGCGAGGGGGCCAGCCCCATGGTGCCTAGGTGTTTTGAAAGCCCCACACTTCCAAGAGCTGCACCTTGAAGTTCTCCTGGCAGAGCGGAGGGTTGTCGAACGTCTCACAGTGCTCCGTGCGCCCCCAGAGCAGCTCGGCATCGAGGGCCAGAGCTTGGCCTCCCCCTCCACCTGCAAAAGCACGCCAGATGGTTGGGATCTGCTCTCATCTCCTCGCTGCCCAAGTGCAGAGAACAGCCCAGCCGACCAAGTTGCTAAGGACTGCCTCCATCTCTGCTTTATTTCCTCCGGCCACACCACAGAGCTGGGGTGGGAATGCCCGAGCTCCCCTTTCGGCTAACCTGGATGTCAGCGTGGAAGCAGAGCTCCTAGAGAGAGATCTGCAGGGCAGCTGGTACAAGGCAGGCGGGTGAGACGTTGCCCTGGCAGCACAAGCTAAATTATTAAACTGGTTGGAGAGCCAGAGAACAAGAAAAGATCGTTGCATCCCCGCAGCGAGGGCTTGCCCTGGCTCCCCGCTCCAGAGGGCTGGGAACGAGGCAGAGGCGGAGGCTGATGTGCCGGGAGGCGTTTCTTACTCGCTGCGCTCCTCTGTGGTAAACCCACCTGAACCGTGGTGGGGCACAAAGATTTAACCTCCGGGCCCCTGCCTGATGCAGCAGATGGGATTGGGGGTGTGCGGCTGGTGCTTCTGCTCTAGGTGACCGTGCCTGACCCTTCCTTGGGTTGTTCCCGACCTGCATCTCCTCTCAATCCCCATCTCGGGGCTCCCCGTGCACGGCAGGGAGGCACGAAGCGGAGGCAGGGGCTGGGCTCAGCCACGGGGGAGCTGCGTGGCCACGCTCGCAGGGCAGGGACATAGCAGCCCCAAAGGGGTAAACCCCCGGGGAGGCTTGGGCTGTGGTGCCCCCCCTGGGCTAGCAGAGACCTGCTCTCCGGGGCTTGCAGAAGGGACATCCTTGACAGGAAGAGGGGGCTGATCCATCTCCCCTGAGTTTTGGTTACTTAACCCAGGACAGGAGATCTTTGCGTGCAAGGGGGCATCAGGGCAGATCAGATTTTTGATCCGGAGCAAAGCCCTTCCCAGCCGAAGCAGCAATGTGTTGGGCAGCGTGCGAGGAGCATGGGATCGTGCGAGGATGCCTCCCGTTAGATACTTACCAATAACGATTCCTTCCCGAGACCCGGCCATGAACATGGAGGCAGTTTTGGAAGGCAGGAGGAAATGCCTGATGGCCAGAAAGGGGGAGAGGCGGCCTCTCGTCCTCTGCGGCGAGGGCACGGTGAGGTGGTTGGAGCTGGTGCCCGGGCTGTCTGGAGAAGAGCTGAGGAGGGAGGTGGGAGAGGGGGAAGGCGAGCGCTGGCGCGAGCGTGGCACTGCTTTGGCCAGCTCCGGCTTCTTGATGAACACCCACTCGTACCTCTCCATCTCGGGGCGCACCTGGAGAGCGGGAGAAACCCGGTGAGCCCTGTCCTCTCTTTGCTGCTCGTGAAGGCCAGCACTGCTTGGCGAGGCAGGTTGGGGGCCAAACGCTACATGCCAGACCCAGTCCTGGGTCAGTGAAGGGACAAGGCATCTTGGCAGTGCCAGGACTGCTCTGGTGGAGGTGGTGGCCAAGAGGTTGGTTTTGTCCACGCCGGGCACTGCTGGGGCAGGGAAACCTGTGCCACCCACACTGCCTGACGGATGCTGGACTTTGCCCCTGGGATTTTTCAGGCAGATCCGCCCCGCTGCCTCTGCGGGAACCCCAGGGCTGTCTGGGGACTGCTTCACGCAGGAGCTGCCCCCAGAAACCCTCCCTGCTCGCGGTAGGATGCTCCAAGGCCTGTCCAGAGTTACTGCACTTTGCCCCAGGGGCTCGGGCCACGCAGGCTCACCCGACACAGCAGTTAGTTCTCCCATTTTTTGATCCAGCACAGCGATGTCTGTGCTGCTCGCTCCTAGCAGAGCTCAGGGGCAGTGGTGGGACCAGGTAAAGGAAGCGGCTCGATGCCTGCTGCTACGCGCAGCGGTGTATAACCACCGTGCCCTGAGCTGTCAGAGGGGMGAAGGAAAAAGTAATCACAGACAAGCTTGTAAGTATAAATCCCTAAATAAAACGTGACTTACAGTGAACACGAAGCACTCCCCTGTCCCGAAAAAGCCCGATGTCGCCCCACTCTTTCTCCTTTCGCTCCAGTCGGAGGAGAGAAATGCCCCGCACACCTTTGGGAGAGAGCACAGGGAGCAGTGAGCGGCTGCTGGGGAGTCGGCACAAGGAGGAGGCCTGGACCAGAGCAAGCTGCAGATGCTCCAGCCCTTTGGGGAACCTGAGAGCTACGTTCTGACATGCAAGCAAAATCCTGCATTGAGAAGAGTTTAGACAGGAACAGCCTGTTCCCACACCGCTGCTCCGTGCATGTGTCCAGGACCATTGCTTGGCTTCAACGACTAAGTGGGTTGGTGGCATTTTGCTATTGCAGAGTTGCACCAAGCGACTCGCTAGTTGACTGAGCGGGGCCGGTTTCACAGTGCTGGCACGTTCCTGGCACAGGTGGGCTCCAGGCAGTGCCCAGCATAGGGACGATAGCGTTTTGCATGGGCAGGATGAGGCTGTCCATTTGGGCTGCATGGGAGGAACCTGTGCCTTGTGCCCCAGGGCTGGAGATGTGCCCTGGCTCTGAACAGCCAAAATCTGACTCCCAGTGATGGAAAGGAGTAACTGTGGGGCTCAAGGGATTATTTTAACACTATTATATTTCATTGCTGGAACACGCTCTACACTGAGGTCTAGGAGTCACTTGTCCCCAGCAGTGCCCATGGCTGCTGGAGAGGTGGTTGCTTGTCTTAGTCTTTAGGAAAAAGGCATTTAAAAATGCTAAAGACTTGGGTAACACATTTTTGTTACCTACAGGGGTTTTAATCAGTCCCAGGGAGAGGATCGGACATCGCTCTCCAGATGTTTTGTCCAGCTCTTCCGTCCGTGGTCAGGCCAACCCTGGTGCGGGTGGACTTCACATGACCATGGCTGGAGGAGACCTACTGAAGGGTGGGAAATCAAATCTGCCCTTGGTACTAAATAAGGAATAAAATGAGCTAAAAGGCGTAGGTAGCAGGGTTTCGTAAGTCACCTTTCATAGCATGTGCAAAGCCCTGGAGGAAGGCAGAGTGTTTATCTCCTTGCCACGCTGAAGTGTCAGGCCTGGGGAAATCAGGACTTGTAGGCCAATAAATCTTTAGGATGCCTGAACGATTTACGGAACTTGCTTCTGCCGTTTGATGAAGAGTGGAGAGATACAATATGAATTTATGAACTGCTCTGAGTCCCTGGAAAGAGGCCTGGCTTGGGTATTTTTGCAGTTATTTCACGACTATTTGTAYTGTAGAAGCTGTCCTTATTTCCCTTCCATTTCCCTTGTGTGGCTGCTATTGAAATCAAGGAGAGATTCTTGCATTTAATATATTTAAAGCAAGACTTCACTCAGGCAAAGCATCTGCTGGCTTCAGGGAAGTCTGCTGAGTAAACACTTCAGGCTTTAATGTATATTTGCAGCAAAAAAAAGTATCTCTCATAGCCTCTCTCCATCTCTCTGTCCCATCCTCTGCTTACCTCCAGCAGCACCCTTCAGGCAYGCTCCTGGGTGCCCTGGGTGCTGCGGAGTTTGGGAGTGGGCTGGTTTCACCTTGCAAAACCTGCCGAGCTGCTTGTTCCCCTCCTGATGCTGCGCTGGCTGCTGCACCTGGGGCCTCTGTCGTCTGGAGCTTGCTGAATTGACGGCTGGGCTCCAAGGGCCGTCGGGAAGCTGGCGGGAGCACGCACTGTGGCCGTGTGTGGATTTTGGTCTCTAGGGCAGACTCCGGGGCAGAGCGAGCTGCAGCGTGGGCAAGAGGAGGACCTCGCCGCTCCACCGCTGCTCCAAGAAGTGCTGCTGGGGGCAGGCCCCCTTCCCCACRCCGGCACCCCATTCCCAGCCCCCTACTCTGCCTGGGAAATACTTACTTCTTCCTCTGTTGTTTTTATGAGCAGCACGGTCGGTTCGTAACCTTCACAGCGTGAGTAAAACCTGCAGAGATGAGCAGGGAGACTGGGTTGGTGTGAGTCTGAGACCAGGACGTGCTGCCGGAGTGGGAATCGCTGCCTCACAGACGCGGTGGCAGCATTTCTAACTTGGCTTGGTACAAGCATGGCCTGCCGGGCATCAGCCTGTGACCAAGGTGACACRGAGGACTTGTCCCTGCCCACTGCTCTGCCCAGGCACAGCTGAGTCTGCTGTCTTCCTGGCAGCATCAGTTGTGGCCTTGGCTGTGTTAGTAGTGTGACACAGGGAATTTATCACCCAGTTGGGCTTATTTGTGCTTAGTGGCCTAAGCCTGAGCTGCCCCATCGCATGGTGGGGAAGATCGCAGCCCCAGGCAGGCTGGCAGGGCATCTTCTGCCAGCCACAGACAGGGGATGGGGGATGCCCTGTTCACTTCTGCATAGGACCACCTCTCCCTTCCGCAGTGCTGCATCTCCCCGGACTCAAGCAGCGTCCCCCAAAGCCCAGGCTGGGGTATCAGAGGGTGCAATGCTCAAGCAGCATCCCCCGAAGCCCAGGCTGGGGTATCAGAGGGTGCGGGGTCTGCATTGCAGGGCATTTGCAACCCAGGGCTGCTCTCGTCTGGAGTGGAAATCCTCCGGTCTAGCTTATTCTAGCRGGGGGAAAGTGCTCTTTGGTTAGGGGTTGAAATAACCTGTTTTGCACACTGTATGTGACGTGAAGCTATAAAGGATAGTTGAGAACAGTCGCTGCTTTTCTGGGATGATTGTTATGTTGAGCAGCCTGCCTGGGTGAGCTCGTAAAAGGATAGTGGCAGAAACACTTAATCATTTAGCTCGGGCAGCTCTGGTGTTTKTGCAGTAAGTGGGGGAGTCAGCTTATTATGGGCCTTCTCAAGTCATCATTTTTGCTYGGTGAAGCAGGTAATTTCTCAGATAAATCCAAACATAAAATCCTCCCGTCTTACCCTCTGCACCAGGCTGGGGTGGGGATACTTGATGGGGGGAGTTTACCAAGGAAGCTTTCTTTCGGTCTGGGTGCATTTCTTACCTGTTAGGAGCCCAGGACCCTGCCTGACTCCCACCCTCCGAACGCCTGGGCTCTGCACCCCGTTGCTGCCTGCTGGAAGGCAACACAGGGGAGCGGGGCTGTGTTTGGCCAGGATATGGCAGGGACACATTGCTGTGGGGCAGCCGCTTCTCTCTCATGGGCTAGGGAAGCATGTTCATGTTCCTAACAGAGGGCTACTGTCCCACCAGCCCAACCATGAAATCCACCCTGAGAAGCAGGAGTGGTTGATGGCACAGGCAGTGTCCCCTCCCGGGACAGTCTGAGCATCTCTGCCCGGCTCATCGGTGAGTACTCAGTAGAGGAATGCCCGGACGCTGAGCATCGCAGGGACATCTCCGCTTGCTCCCATGCCCGTTGCTCCACGACTGTGGCAGTGGGTGTCACAGGGCCATTGCATGGTTCCCAGTGGTGTTGGGAGCCAGGATCAGCCCCGTGGCTCCTGCTTCAAGAACTTTGGGTGGCCTTTTATGCTGATGTGGAGACACTCTGGATTCGGCAGACTGATCTAAAAGTGCTGTTTGAGTGGGGTTTGGCAGAGGTAAAACAGCACCTGCGCTGATGAGGAGCATCAGGTAGGCAGGGGCTGAGTCTGCCCCCAGCGTTTCACTGCAGTTTGATTTGATACAGATGCTCCTGCTCTCCGCCAGCACAGCTGGGATGAGGGAAGGGGGATGGATCCTGCTTACTGCAGAGAGGGATGCCCAGCCTCCCCTTGAATCATTCGCTGTTATGTCTGACCTCTGCCACTCCAGAGAGGCTCCTGTGTGCATCGCCTCTCACACGAAGGAGATGTCCCTGCTGCCCAGACAGCGAGGGGACACGGGGAGCAATACCAAGGTGCAAAATGAGTCTTGACTATTAAAGGACCCTCTCAAGACCGCAAAGTAGAAAATATCATGTACTCTACCTGCTGGGGCATTGGGAGCAAGTGCGGCTGGGTTGCTGGGAAGGAGGGAGGGGTTGTTAAAGGCCACCGAGGGGCTCAAGGTGGAGAGTGGTGGTCCCCGCAGCTGCTCCTTGCACTGCGTTTGCGCAGGCTGTGGAGCAGTGCAGGAAAGCATTGCCTAGGCTCAGCTTAGCGCTCTCTGAACTCACAYGGCACCTGGACGTCAGTGGGGACAGAGGCGAGCTAGCACTCGTCCCATGCAAGCTGGGCAAGGCCGATGAAACGTCTGTGGTGGCTTTTCAGGTGGGAGCTGCTGGCGCTGGCAGCTATGCCAGCCTGTGGCTCGAGAAGGCAGCCCGAGGGCAGCACATGTCCCATCCAGGCAAGGAGGGAGAGCACTTGCCGAAAGGGGGGAGCTGGGAGGTGACGGCCAGCAAGACACTGGGATGAGCAAAGAAAGGGAAGTTCCCTCCGGGGCAGCTGGAGAAGCCCCAGCGCTGAGGCTGGTCTTTCTTTTGCTGGTTTGGGCATCGATGACGACACTTGGGCTTTCTTAGCTTGAGTTCAGAGGGTTGGATGCCTCCCCACTGCGGGATGCACCCGACACCTGAGCTCTGCCTGCTCTGCCTGTGCTGCTTCTCAGTTTAACGTGCTCTTTATGAGGAGCATGTTTGGGTTTCCTGCCTGAAAATGTTCATGCAAAGGTAACATCTGCTCACTGGAAGGGTTTTGCTGTTCCACAGATTGGGAAATCAATGGAAAACTCATTTTCCAGCTCATTTTTGAACTGCAGCACTGATCGCAGCATCCAGCAGCTGCCCTTGGCTCTGTGCTGCCCTGATGGAGCAGGAGCACTGGGGACAGCGAGCTGGCTGGGCCTGGCTGATTGCAGAGTGCTTGGCCCAGCACAGCACGCAGGGACATCAGGATGGGGTGCAAGATGCCGCGGGGCCAGTGTGGAGGCTGCTGGCAGTGCCAGCAAGGAACTGGGCTACTCCCAGGCTCATGATCTCGAGGGAAAGGGTTTTGTTCCCTTAGTGGCGGCAGGCAGACACGGGGCTCCCTGCTGCAGCCAGCAGAGTCCCCAGGAGACCTCAAATGCACCCCATAAATACGATGTGTTGTAAGGGCTCCTTTCGATGCCACCAGTGTGCCAGCCTTTACCCAGTTTTATGCCTGGCCCATGTAACCTGACTTGACTCGCGGATAGCGCTTTACCTCTGCAGGCTGCACCCGTCTTCCAAGGTGGAGAAGAGCAGCAGTGGGGGGTAGAGGGAGAACCGCTCGGGGATCCAGGACCAGATGATGCGCATCTCCTGCGCTGTTACAATGCTGGAGTTGAAATTCTGCATGTCCACAGCCAGGTGGAAGGCTTGCCTGTGTGAGGGAGGACGCCCGTTACTGCCGAGTCAGGGTGCCTCAGGGGCACGTGGGCTTTTATGGGTGCAGCCCCCACAAATCAGGTTTCCTTGCGCCTTCTGCACCGTGAGCTTGCTTTTAGCGTTGTTATCCCTAATTGCATGGTACCCCTTAACCACACGAGTGTCTGAAAGGCATGTAGCAGAGCCAAACCAAGGGAGCTCCTTGATGCTCCCCTCGTGTTTATCTCCACTGTAACTCCTGGTTTACCTGCTTAGCCCCAAGAGCATCATCTGCCTGTGCTGGCAAACCGATAGGCCGTCTTACCTGCTCTGCACCATGGTTATGCCTCTCTCCATTAACGCCTTCCTGTTGGCCATCTGGAGAAGCCAGATTTCCTTGCGGGAGAACAGCCTGATGCCAAACGCTCTCTCTAAGAGTTTGTCGACAGTCATGTGCTCACCAATGTTCTGCACGAAAGCGTGCAGGTCTGTCTTGATGTCAATTCCCTCCAGCTCTGTGGAGGTCACCGAGAGCCTGTACTGCTTCAACAAGGCCAAAGCAATGCGGTAGAGGACCTTCTGCCCCTCCAGCAGGTAGACATCAAATATGCGGATGGCATAATTGAAGGGGAGGTCATGGAAGAGCCACGATAACCATTCGGAGTAGACCTCAAAGACATTCTCAGAGGYGCTGGCTATCAGTTTGTGAGCTGCTGGGCAGTGCTTGTTGGCCAGATCCCCAAAAGTCATGCAGGAAGCTTGGTGGGCCAGGAAAGATTGGTCAATGTAGCTGGTGTGGGTGGCGGTGCTGGCGATGAGACGAGAGATGTTCTCGAAACACTGAGCTTCCTCTTTGCTGTAGTGCAGCAGCAGAGCCACCAGGGAGGGGAGGATTGGGCAGTAGGTTATGTCAGGGAAAAGGTTGCTGATGCAGATGAGGATCTTCTTCAACGCAGTGACCCCTTCCAGGGTCAGGCAGTATGTGGGCATAGAGCATCCTTCGAGGAAGTCTGGCAAAGGATGGGAGCTCACACTCTGCTCCCCAAAGAGCCGACTCGCTACGTCCGTGTAGACTAGAGCATCTGGAGTCACGAGCCGGCAGGCGACCTGCTGGATGAGCTGGTGGTAAACCTGAGCTCTCAGCGCACGGCTCGTCGCCCAGTAGCCTTCTCTTGCCAGCTTCTTCAGCTCTTTCCTGGGCTTAGTGAGGATGTCGCTGGGGATATTTGCCTGTTGCTCCAGGTCTGGCATCCTGTCCCAATCCACGAACCGTCCACAGCCCAGACAAGAGGAGGCATCGATATCCCAAGCGTCAGCCTCGGACGTGATCACCATGGTGACTGGAGACGAGCCAAACATTTCTGTAGGACAAAGACCCTTCATTCGACACGCTTCACCGCCCCGGCTGGCAGCGTTTCACCCTGACTGACGGCACTTCTAGGTTTTACGTCAAGGGAAGGTCTGCAGGAGGCTTCGCCTGGCTGGAGCTACTCACACCGCCCTCACCTGCTCACACGCGTCTGCAGACCCTTTACCCCTCCAGCTGAAATATCGGACCTGGTCTGGAGGGGACACGGCTTGGCGGTGAGGGGCAGTGCCTAGGTGTGCTGTCCCCACAGCACTGGGCACAGCTGGGCACAGCATTTAAACCCCCAGCAGTAGCWGACGCGAAGCCACTCTTTTCAATCATTAGCTAGAAAGCGATAAATTATTTCTGCCTCTTGAATGTACGTGGGGGTACCCTGCCAGGGACCGTGCCGGGAAACCGTGCTGGGCACGGCCTCCTCCCTCTGGGGCAACGGAGAGAGCAGGGCTGGGTCCGTCCCGCGGAGCAGCGGCCAAGGCAGGAGCCCGGCGGCTGCTGCCAGCTCTGCAGGGAGGCAGTGAAGGACACGGCCTCTCCCAGCCGGGGTGGCATCTCGCCGACGGCCGCAACCTCTGCTTGCTGCTTCCCTTGCGCCAGGTCTGGCCCTGCGCCAGCTGGTTTAGTCACTGAACTGGCAGAAAGAAGTGAACGGTTGCGAAACCTCTATCTGGGGGCACAGAGAAGTGCCGGGCCAGRCACGGCAGGGGTGACCGGGCTGCTTCCCCACTCTGGGAGAGGATTTTCACCCTCTCACAAAGCTCCTAGCTTCCCTTCCCAGCCTGTGACTTGCTAAGATGGGCAGCGAGGATGCAGTCCCTGTCCCCAGGGCACCACCGTGGGACAGCAGCATTGCAGGGCCATCAAGGGCCATCAGGCTCTGGGGTATCACTGGCAATTTGATGCTGGACGGCATCTCAGCCCCAGTCCAGGCCTACAGGACCTGGGGCAGCAGGGCCATGTGCTGCCAGCAACGTAATTTGCCCTGGCCAGGGGCTGAGGGAGGACCTGATGGGCCACCAAGGGGTGCTAAGGCCAAGGGGGACCATAGGCATCCTGTGTCCTGCTGAGGATGGAGGGGGCGGAAGGCAATGACTTGCCTGAGTCTGGTACCCCAGCACTGGGCTAGTGCCCACCATGAGCACGGGCGGAGCACCCAAAACCAACCTCAGCTGTTTATCCSCACTCTCACTGGCTCCTGCAAACATCTGGAGATCCCCGTGTCCCACTGCTTGTGCCAGGGGCTGACACACAAGGCTGGGAAAACTCAGCTTTCTCCCACCCTCAGACCGCTCGGGTACCAGAGCAGGCAGGACTGTGCAACCTTCTTCCAAGGCGGTTTGGATACAGGAGATGGTGCTGCAGCAAGAGGGGCCTCACCAGGGTTGCGGGGAGAGGTCTGTGGGGTGCAAAGGGCTCCCCTCCTCGATGTGACCTGATGCACCTGGACAGACCCATTGAGCAGACCGCACATGGGGGCTGGAGGTGGTTTGAAAAGCCACCTGGAGACTGAAATCCCCTCCGGGGGTGCTCTGAGGAGCCTCTCGCGCTCCGCACGGGCAGGRACGTGCAAGCTGCCGTCCTTGCGCAGTGAGGAAGAGCAGAGTTTGAGCTCCTCCTAGAGAGCAAACGCGGGGCGTTTTTTCCCTGGGGTTACGAGAGAGCTCAGCTCCGAATCCTGCTCAACTCGATATTAATTGTCTCCGGGTGGATGAGTTCTGCTAGACTGTTATTAATTGGCAAGGATAAAGTCAATTAGCAGAAGGCATTAATTCTCTAATGTATTTATGCTGGATGCGCTCAGCCCCGTGGAGTTAGTCGGGGGGGATGGAGAGTCTGGATTCGCTACTTGGGGATCTGCACAAAGCTAAACCTCGCTGCTTTGGACCAAAGGGGACCTGCCGCCGGGACAGCACAGTCCCGGCCACGCGTGCGGCATGTAGGGGGAGGCAGCGTGGGGGGGCGGGGAGTCAGGCCGGGATTTCGGGTTTCTTCCAGGTTGAGTCCGGCTGTGGCTCAAGTTATTCTGGTTCAGTTTGGCCCCTGCCTAAGTTCAGCAAAACTAGCAGGTCGGGTTCAATTCTGGTTCAGGAAGAAAGCAGCAGTTTTAGCCAGTTCCTGGCTCAGCCTGACTCCCTGCTTTAGGCAGAAGGTCCCATGAGCGGGGGAATTAATGCAACCTATGGCTTCTCCTGGCCAACGCGAATCCCAGAGGAGCTTTTCCCCAGGACGGGGCAGGTACAAGGACCCTGCTGTCGGGCTCTACCGGTGCCTGGTACGGGCAGAGCTCCTGCAGCCTTTCCCTGGCAGGGGCTCACCTAGCATCTCCCTTCCAACCGCGTGCCTTGTGTCAGGACATTTTTTAGATGAAAAAATATCTGAATACCTGGAGGATCTCTGCCCACCTGGAGCTGGCCAACAGGTTAAAAATTGTTGGGGGGGGGGGGTCACAGAGAGGCACCCAGGATGGTCACATAGGCCTATAGCCGGTGGAAACCAGGCTAAAATGAGCATCTGAGTGGAAGCAGGGTTATTTGCCCCTCCAAGCGCTGCAGCAATTTCCAAATTCCCCTCGCACGCGTAGCTGGGACGCAGTGAGGCTGCACCCCTAGCGTCCTGCCACGCACAAGATGGCGGGGGCTGAGCCCGGCTGGCTAATGGTGCCGGGCTGGGGACGCGTCCCCCCGGAGAGGAGGGCTGCACCCCCTGCGCAGCACCCACAGCCGTCCCGAACCGGCCCGCGGGGAGGCCCCGGCCCGCCGGCGCCCACTCACCTTGCACTGCGCCCGTGCCGTCACCCTCGGGGCCCATCGCGGCTGCCCCCAAACCGCYGGGTGCCTCGTCGGCGCCGAAGGCCCCGGGTGCCCCGCCGGGGCCGGGGGACAAGCCCAGCCCCACCTGCAGCATCAGCCCGGGCTCGCTGCTGCCGCTGTCACTCGCCGTGCTTTAAAGGTCAGCGCCAGCCCGGCGCGGGGGACATTTATTTGGTGTAAATAGCACGTGGGGTGGAGCAGCTCCGTCGCCCCTGCCCGCCTGCTCCTGCGCTGGGAGGGACGTAAACACCCCGCGGGGAGAGCGCCATCAAACAGCACCACCATCGCTAACCCCACGCCCGCCTCCTTGCCAAGGATAAACTTTATTCCCCCGGTTTTGGACTCGCTCCCCGCTCGGGCGGCACGGGGCAGGGCGGCACGCGTGCCAAGGGGCGGCGGACCGCGCGCCCGGCCGCTGCCCGTCCTTGAACCGCGGCAGCGTAAACAGGGCGCGTGGGCTGGCAGCCGCTTCCCACCGGCCCGCGCGGGGCCCGGAGAGCGCCGAAGCCAAGCGCGCGAGCGGCGAGCGCCGGGGAGGCAGCCGGCGAGCGGGGCCATGGGCGGCGGGTCGGGACAAGCCAAGGGGCCCGTGGCCCCCATGTGCGCCTCCGGGGTGAGGGGGGAGCCATGGGGGAGCCACAGGGGCCCCGTGAACCCCCGTGCCTGGGGCGCCGGAGGAGGCCTCGCGCAGGAGGAAGGCCGAAGCCGCGCTCGGGGGAGCTGCCTGGCGCGCTGCCTCTGAGGCCCCGGAGCGGCCCGCGGAGGCAGGAGCGAATTAAGAGCAAACGCACGGCTGTTTCATGAGTTTTTAATGGGGGAAGAAACGAAAGCTGCAGAGGCGGCGGCGCCTGCGGACGAGCAGCGCAGCTGAAGCCATGAATGTTTCATGGCGGCCGCCGGNTTTTTAATGGGGGAAGAAACGAAAGCTGCAGAGGCGGCGGCGCCTGCGGACGAGCAGCGCAGCTGAAGCCATGAATGTTTCATGGCGGCCGCCGGCCGGGGCTGCGCGGGAGGGAGCCGGGCCGCTGCTGCGGGCACACGTGCAGCGAGGGCCRGCGAGAGGAGCCCCGTCCCCGGCRGCTGCCCGGGCGCGAGGGGCYGCGGGGCATCACCAACGCTCGTTGCCTGGTGCGGGGGCGGCAAAGGCCATGTGCCCGGTGTCCACAGTACCGCGGGCACCGCACAGCTGGTCCAAAAAAACTGGAAGAAAAAAGGAAACCAGACCAAGTTGCAGGATTGAACACTTGTTCCTTCGGTCCCTTCGGCTGAGCGGGTTCCTTGAACCTTGCCGCATCTTTTGTGCTTCCAGGGAGGATCAAAAAGGGGTTTTCGCTACGCGATTATTGCTCCTCTGGGCTCCAAACAGCCTGCCGAAATTTGGGGCCCTGCAGGTTGTTTCTCTAAGGAGTAGAGCTATTGCTACTTAATTTTTTTTACGCAGTCTTGTTTGCTTACCAGGAAAGCAGAGAGTCCTGCTTCCCGGGAAATCCCCCCGGCAGGGCGCAAGGCTTTGCTCCTGACCCAGGCTTCCTTCTGCCAGCACCCAGCACCGAACGCCCGGGGTTACCGCCTGCCCCGTGCTTGCCCTTGCTCTATTTTCCCGTTTTCCAGGCTCCTCTACCCCAGTTGTTTTGCAACCCTGTGCACAAAAGCACTTCCCTGGCACAGTTTCGGCTGAAAGTTTCTTGTGTTTCCCYGTTGCCTTAAAGGACGGCAGCACGCCCTGCGGTTTCAGCGCATTTTACCCGGGCCATAACGTTATTATTATTGCAGTAGCAATATAGATGCCCCAGAGAGATTGCGGCTCCTCTGTGCCGAGCGTGGTGCAAACTGCGCAGAGAGACAGTCGCTGCCCTGACGAGCTGCAAGCGAATGCGTTGTGCAGCGGCTGCGTACATGCAAAATTAAAAAAATATGAAGYATTTCCTTGTTTTTGAAAAGCAAAGGCCAGCGGCATCACTTTCCACACAGAATAAGGGCTGGTCCCATGAAATTGGAAAACGGAGGCAGGAAAGCAATTGCATGAAACAAATAAACTTTCCCTGATGATGTTTTCAACACAAACACTGCGGCACTGCGCAAGCAGCGCGTCCACACACACCCGTGACTGCCCACGTCGGCCTCACCTCTGCCAGCAGCAGCAGGGCGCAAACCCAGCTGGGCCTTGCCAAGCCGGGCCCCTGCGAGCGGGGAGGCCCCGACCCTGTGTGCGCAGCAGGAGGCCAGGGCAGGGCTGGGGATGGCCCCGTGTGCACTGTGCGCCCTGCACGGTGCACCTCTGCACCCTGAGCTCCTGCGCCGTGCACCCTGCACCTCCGCACCGGGGAGCCCTGCAGCGTGCAGCGCGCAGCCTGCACCGGGCGCCTGCACTTCCGCAGCCTGCACCGGGCATCAGGCACCTGCAGCCTGCACCGGGCACCTCTGCAGCATGTGCTGTGCACCCTGCATGTGCACCCATCACCTCTGCGCCGTGCACCGGGCACCCTGCAGCGTGCACCCATCACCTCTGCGCCATGCACCGGGCACCCTGCACCGGGCGCCTGCACTTCTGCACCCTGCACTTCTGCAGCGTGTGCTGCGCATGCTGCATGGTGCATCCACCACCTCTGCGCCGTGCACCGGG